>JAMPIV010022967.1:0-101278 GCA_024509875.1 Oreohelix idahoensis | reverse complement strand
CCTTTTTTTGTGTTGAAAATTACATACTGAGCAAGATTACAACAAGCTATAATGCTTGAATAATGCGCGATGAAAGGATCAACATAAAATGTTTGACATACTTGATAGACCCAAACAACGCACAATAGCGCGTTCTGGTTGAGAACAAACAGTTTTCTCACAAGACAAGAGAAAACTATTATATTCTCCAAATAAAATATATCCGGGAGGTGCCACCAAAGAACCTTAAGGTGCTGGCAATGTTGCAATGACAATAATATGTACATACAATATTCATAAATATGTGTAGCAACGATGAATTACAATATGAATATAGAGAAATCAAATTTAGCATAGAAATCTCTCCTAGATTAATGTAACAAAATCATTATTATCTAATGGGTAACATTAACACAAATTTACAAATCTTTTACAACATAGTATACATTCTAACTAACAGGTGTTGATCTCAGAAAGCCATGTCCGGGAATAGCCTGAAAGTCACACTGTATCCAGGATAGTCTGCAATGGCACTCTCGGACAATATAGTGGTTTGCTGAGAACAATCCAAATAACACAATTCTTAGAATGTTATAATGTACCATAGTCACCATTACCATACACAATAATTAAATGTGGCTTTATTAATTTTCGACCTTTATATCGTGTCTACCAAGCCTTCTCTGTTATACCAAGAACGGCAACAGAGAAAGAACAATAAATTCATAACACTGAATTTAAGTAAAGTGTCAACCACTGTTCTAGTAGTATGTTATAGTAAGACACAGACTTAAATCTAGTTCTATATCATGAGATCTAGACAATAGAGTTAAGTAGATTCATGTGGGCATTGCGACAATATGTCTGCCATCACATTATCCAAACCACGGATAGCTCGTACCGTAAAATGAAAAGGTTGAAGAGCAATAGCATATCGCGTGGATCTTGAGCTCTTCAAATCCTTACTCTGCATAGCTGTGAGAGCTTTTTGGTCCGTTTCTACTATGAAATGCACGCCGAGAAAGAATCTTTGCAGTTTAAGAATCGCCCAGACCATAGCCAACCATTCTCGGTCTAGAACGGAACAATTCCTCTCGGCCGCATTCAGTTTCCTAGAGACGTACATTACTGGATGCAGAGTGTCTGAATACTCTTGCATCAGTGCCACCCCTATCCCTGTTGATGAGGCGTCACTACGAAGTACAAATGTCTTCTCAGCTATAGGTAGTCTTAAGATAGGAGGAGATGAAAATAAAGACTTAATCTGATCCAATGAAGATTGGCATTCTTGTGACCAGCGCACCACATTAGGAGACCCTTTCTTCAATAGGGTTGAGAGTGGTGCCGTAATAGAAGAAAGATTTGGAATGAATCTTCCGTAGAACTGTATTAGACCTAAGAGACTACGGATCTGTTTCTTAGTCTTAGGAATAGTGATGTTAAGTATCTTAGACGTGTTGTGGTCCTCTGTCTTCAAGAGACCATGTCCAACACGGTGTCCAAGAAAAGAAATTTCACCAAATTCAACATAGGCTTTAGATGGTTTAGCTGTCAAGTTATGCTTGCGCAGAGTAGACAGCAGTTCACATAACCCCAAATAGTGATCTTCCCAAGAATCACTAAAGAGATAGATATCGTCCAAGTATGCTATAACATCTGAACGATGTGAAAGAATACGACACATCATGCGTATGAATGTAGCAGGGGCATTCATTAGGCCGAAAGGCATGAAGTTCCATTGGAACAAACTCCTGGGTGTAGAGAAAGCAGTGAGATGTTTGGCACGTTCAGTCATCGGAACTTGCCAATACCCTTTACTCAAGTCTAGTTTGGTGAAGAAACGAGAGTTGGAAAGTCTAGTAAGTAGCTCATCCAATAGCGGCATAGGCTCTGCATCGAACTTCGTTACCTGATTTAGCTTACGGTAATTGACGCAAAAGCGTATGTTATTGTCCTTCTTTCGAACAATAACCATAGACGACGAGTATGCCGAATTGGATGGTTCAATTATCCCTAACTGTATCATTTCATCCAATTCTTTCTCAAACTGTGTTTGGAAATGAATCGGGATAGGGTAAGGTCTGACCCTGATAGGAGTATGGTCAGTTAGTATTATGGCATGCTCAGTGACCGATGTATGTCCAGAAATGTCCGTGAGAACATCCTGAAATTCTCGTAAAGTAGAATAGACTTGTAGTCGTTCCCCAGTAGACAATTCAGGAGAAATAGAAACGTTTTTCCATGATTCCGTAGAATGCAGTGGGATCATCGGAACAGGAAGATTAACGTCCGAGAAAGTAGATTCTTCATCCTGTATCACTGACAGTGATGAGTAACAACCCTGAGGGACTGGAGTGTCATCCGTCACTCGAAAGATAGGTTGCAAGAACTCTGGACGTCCAAAAAATTCCGGAAGCATATTTATATGGAAGGTTTTATGTTTTCCCTCTATATCAACAACATAGTCGACATCAGAAATTTTAGAGACAATCATAAAAGGACCCTTCCATCCAATGAGAAGTCTATTTTCCCTGGTAGGGAGTAATACAAACGCTTTATCACCTGGACAAAGTTGTCGTAGGCGTCTATTCTTATTCGCAAATTGCCTTGCATTTTCCTTAGCAAATTCCGATGCAGAAGTTGCTAATTTGCATGCTTCAATGATTTTCTGCCTTAGTGCAATGACATATTCATACGAAGATTGTGTGTCATCACTAATATCATCGGCAGCTATCAAATCGTGAAGCAAAGACATAGGGCTGCGCGAACGCGCGCCAAAGACAAGCTCAAATGGAGAAAACCCGGTGTGTTCATTAGGAACCTCTCTGTATGCGAAGAGAGCCGCGGGTAAGACTCTGTCCCAATCCTCGGGATGATCATCAGTTATCTTCCCAAGTAAATTTTTGAGGGTTCTATTGAGACGTTCGACTAACTCATTGGACATCGGATGATAGATGCTACTCAAAGACCTATCAATTTTAAGAGTAGACATCACTTGTGATATAGTGTCCGATATCAGTTGGGTGCCATGGTCTGATAAGATTTCCCCAGGAAATCCCAGACGTGAAAATACCATCCAAAGAGCGTCTGCAATGTCGGCAGTAGAAATGCTCTTAAGAGGTATTGCCTCTGGCCAGCGAGTACACATGTCTACGCATGTAAGAATATATTGGTGTCCTCTGGCTGATTTGATTTTAAAAGGACCAATTATATCTATCGCCATTTTTTGAAACGGACGGATAGAAATGTCCGCAGCCTGAATAGGTGCTGCATGGCGAGGACCCTTCGACTTGACTTCTTGACATACTTTGCACGAGCGGCAATAAAGACATATGTCTCTATTTACGAATGGCCAAAAGAAAGCCGCAAGAACTCTCCACTTAGTACTTGAAAATCCCATATGACCAGCGCATTGGGAGTCATGAGCATGTTGCAGTATACGAACTCTCATATTTTTGGGTACAAGAATTTGGGAATGCATCGATGTGTCTGAGTGCTGTACCATACGTACTAGCACACCATTCCTCATAGTGATCCATGATTTGCGATTTGTGTACTGATTTGGGTCACCATCTTTAACAAGAAGGAAGAATTTTTTTAAAGAAATGTCTTCTTGTTGACTTTTTATAAAAGAGTCACGCGAAATTACCGCCTGATTATCTTGCTCCTGTACTTCATCACCTTCGGTGGGTGAAGATGGAGACATGTTCTGAGCCTGTGCTCTAGTGACAACTGCATTAGAAGTTTGCATATTTCGCTCCTCCCAGCCAACAATTTGCTGCGGGGTACACTGCTTAACCCCGTGTATACGCCCGATGATATAATCCGCAACAGGGTTCGGTAGAAGACATGCGTGGACATCTCCCGTAAAGAAAGGAGTAGCTATGTGTATGATAGCAGTAGAATATTTTTCTACTGTGCCACCAAATGTCACACATTTGATCTCTTTCCCAGTAGTACAGGAAGGATCTACCAGAGATTGCCTAATCCCAATAGTAGTACATCCAGAATCAAAAAGAACTGAGACTGGATTGTCGTCCACTAGACCTCTATGTAGAAGAGATCCTCTCCCGTCATGCGCCGCTGCGGCATGAAGAGCGGGCAGAGGATGGCCACAACTCAATGTAGATATAGTAGTAGGTTCAAACAAAGTAGTGCACTGAGGGCATAGAGATGCTCTTTCATAATCGAAGGCAGAACAACCGACAGCACTAAGGTTAGCTTTCTTATCATTTGATTCACTACTAACTCCTTGTGACTCCTGTTGAGCACAGTTAGCATGATGACATGATCTATTATTGTTGTGTTGTCCTCTACCCCGATTATTATGTCCCCTGAAATTATTGTTATTTGACTTTTTGCAACTATTGCTTTGATTTGCCCCACAGTTTTCACAATTGCAACTGTGGTTTCCTCTTTGATTATCATATCTACCTGACTGTTTTTGCTGTTTCCCTGCAAAATTATGATAGCTAGAATAGTTTTTATTGTGGCTACCCCTACGAAAGTTCCCAAAATTGGCAGAACCAAAGTTACGAGGGATGTCAGATCGCCTCCAATTATTTGAAGACGAACCCCTGTAGGATGGATCACCCTGATCCTGTCCGTAATTACGATTACCTTTCTTCTCAAAGTTACGTTTATTACCTTGAAACTTAGCCTGAAAATTAGGCCCATATGGCATCGCAGAAGCCACTGGCAAACCCTCTTTAATCTTAGAATTACCAATTGTATGTTGTGGGTGTGCAGTGACATACTGGCAACAGTATTGTTCCATCTCTTTTATGTCTTTAGGTTTACGTTCATGAATAAAGGCGAGAAAGGACTCATTAATAGATGACATTACTTTGTCCCTAAGTAACAAGTCCATAAGTGCTTCATATGTGTGTTCAGTCTTAGACAACTCAATCCATCAATTGAAAGTAAGACGTATCTTTGTGATAAAGTCTGAGAACTCCACCCCAGTTTCTGGTAACATAGTCTTAAAACGAAGACGATAATCATCTTCTTTGAGCTGATACCTCTTTAATAAAGTTTCTCTAACCACTTCATAGTTAGTTTTGTTAGGCTCCTCTATTGCCATAATAGTATTCAATGGTTCACCTGTAAGTATATCCAATAGTTGACCGACATACTTCTCCTTATCTACCTTATGCGCCTCGCATGACAGTTGGAACCTATCCAAATAAAACATTATGTCGTCCTTTGCAGCATTGAAAGGGGGTAGTTTGACTTTATAAGTATAATTATCTGTCTTACTAGAAGTCGCTTGAGAACTACTCATATTCATCACTTTTGTTTTCTCTATCTCCGAAGCTAAGAGTTTTTCTTCATGTTCTCTTTGTAGCTTTCTGTCCTCAAATTCTCTGTCCTGCTGAATTCTCCTCTCTTCAGCCTGTAGCTTTCTCTCTTCAGCCTCCCTTTGAAGCTTTTTCTCTTCAAGTTCTCTTTCATGCTGAATTTTCCTCTCTTCAGCCTGTAGCTTTTTCTCTTCAAGTTCTGTTTGTAGCTTCTCTTGTTGCTGAATTCTTCTATCTTCAGCTTCTCTATCCAGTTGCATTTGCATCTTCTTCTCTTCAGCCTTCTGTGCTTTTGCATGTTGAGCCAATGCAAACTCTTCCAATTTCTCACCAGTTTTGCCAAGGGCCAACCCTTGCTGGATGAAGAAATCCAATGTAGACATTCTGTCTTATATTTACCTATTAGTACCTGAAATAATAATACACTTATCCCAATCTCAGTGGGAGACAAGTCTTTTGTCAAAGACTTTATACCGTTACCCGGTTTATAATATCACCAAATCACTTCAGTATCTTATGTGCATCATATTAATAACCGTTCATGATTAAATGAATATGTAGACTGTATGTGACAACACTATCTCACACCAATTAAACAGAGACAAACATCTTGACAAATGAAAACATTCGCAGAGGTCAAATAAACTGAAAAGCAGAACTAAAGAAAATGTTACAAAGAATTGTAGTGATAACTGCAAAATTATACAATAATACAATGACAACACAGTGTATAAACATAAGGGTGGATAGAAATAAACAATAGAAAAGGGAAGGCAGACAAATACCAACAAATTAGAACACAACTAAAGAATGTGAAAAAATAACAAAAACAACACTAACACATCTCGTCACAACTAACAAAAAATATCGTGTAAGCAACCAAAAGTCGCACAAATTTCCACAAATGGGGAAATTAACGATAAGTTCCTTGTAGAACACTCCAATAGACCCTTGTTTCTGTGGGATATTCCATTGAAGCCAACAACCCAACCATGCCCGCTGAAATAAACAAAAATAACACACTAATAACACAGATGACAATAACAAACAGCATATAATAGCATATAATGTGTTACAAAGAAGGCTCAGTTACACAATATAACAGCACAGTTACCAAAATAACTCGCCACTTATCTTAAAGTAATTTCCTGGCCCTTTGTCAACACAGCAGTACAATGATAGAACTGCAAACTTTAGAAGATCCACCGTCGACGGGTACCGAACGACGACAAATGCAGTGGTCTTCAAACGTACAGCTACAAAAATAGTCTCGAAAACCAGTTGAGACTGGATGCTCCAACGTTGACGAGTTTGTAGACTGCAAACTGTAAACAAACAGCTGAGTTGTTTACAAACAGAGCTTGACAGCAAATGACGTGACTTGTTTACACCAAGTAAGCAGACATCGTCCGAAGAACTCTAGTAGCAGCTTATTTGTAGCGCAGTGGTCCATGTAGCAACATTTCTGTAACTGCCGTGGTCCATGTAGCGATTTTCCTGCAGCAGCTGTGGTCCATGCAGCAATATTTCTGTAGCAGAATCGTAATGATTCTAACGTCAATGTTTATTTGGGTCAACAGTTGATGACCTATTTAGCACTGTCCTGTATGTTTCGATGTAACGCCAGATGTGGGCATGAAAATAGTTTTCGCTGAAAAAACCCACGAATCTGGTCCACCAGATGTAAAGTACTGTTTTGGTGTGATGTGAATGTTAGTAGAATGAGCGTGTCGTGTTATCCTGGACAGACCCGAGTTGTAGTGAAGATTTGTTTACCAACGTGGGGCACTGCCAGGGGTACTATAGTCACTCACAGAAAACAGCATACATGTATTCTGACGTGTAGTACTAGAATATTGCTGTGGGATGATGTGGTGGGTGTGTGTGTAGACGAATGCATTGTTGGGTTCTGTACAGCTTTACACTGAACCCACTCTCATCCACATGCAGAGGTCAGTGAAGGAAGTAACTGCTGCTGACGTTTCATTACATTTATTGCACGACATACGATAATATTATGGACGACACAGTCAATGGCACAATAATCATGGAACATGTTATGATGGTAAGCACTTGCATAATTACAGATGCATGGAGCCAATAATGATGGCCTCAATCCACTTTCTGCTGCTATATACTAGAAAAGTTCTGGCACCCTGACAGAACCCCTGTCAGGTACCCCTTGTACAAAATACCGCACGGGACAAGGCGGTTTAATGGCCAAACGAAAAGGCTAAGACTCCTGCTGGCGTCTCATGCCAGACACTGCTTCTCCTGAAGAACAAAGGCCATGACAACATTAGACAATCTTTGAAGGACCGAGGACTAGAATGGAACCAAGCCAGGAGGAAGACAGCCGATAGGATAGTCTGGCACTCTCTCTTCCAAACCTCTACACCTCACGGTAGAAGGGGAACGACTAAGTAAGTAAGTTTTATACTTTTTTTGTTACGTCACTGTTTTCCCCAAGCTGTTTAATACATTTCCCTAAATCCCTGAAAACAAAAGTGTTTGGTTGCAGTTATGAATTTTAACATCCAACATTCTAAATTGAAAGAAAGTGCCTTGCAGAAATAAAAACACTTAATTTCTGAAAATGGCAACAACATATTATCTACTGATAGACAGAAGCTTTCACTTGTGCTGACATTTCCTTGAATAAAGTTAACTAAAGTAAACTGTGCAAGATTTTAACATTCAGGAAAATGTATGTATGCCACTGTCATCTTGCAAGACAGGCTGAAGAGGCAGCGCTGAGAAATGAACAAAGCACAGTTTATAAAATTAACTAAAACTATCAGTTGAAAACGGGGTGCAATCAATATAACATTAGTAAGAGATAAGTAAGGAAATCTCATACCACTGAACAATAATTGTCAAATTTCCCAAGAAGGGTGACCTTGCAGGAGAGGAATTACTCTTCTTGCAGTTCCAGTAAAATGGCAGGATAATTATCGAGAATTTCAAAAGCAGTAGACCATAAACACAGGACAGAACAAGCGGGATTCAGAAATAACAGATCAAACCTTCTGATCATATATTCACACTCAGCAACATTTTCTTAGCAGTGCTCAGAATGGCAGAGACTGCTATACATTAACTTTGTTGATTCTGAAAAGGCTTTTGACAGCATACATGGGATAGCCTATGGAAAATACTAAGGGTTTATGGAATTCCTAGCTGCATTGTTTCCATAATAAAAAGCCTCTGTTCTAACTTTACATGCAGTGCTCGGTTGAGCAACCTAACTTTTGAGGTGAAGACATGAGTATGACAGCGATACACCTTATAAACAACTTTATTTTTGACAGTCATAGACTGGGTGATGCACCATCAGCAAAGGGTAATCCAAGAGGAATTAGATGGACAACGTTTTCTACACTGGAATACCTGGAATATGCAGACGATATTGCACTACTCACATTCACATCAACACAGTCAAGAAAAAACAGATAGACTGAATAAGTATAGCCAGCAGGTGAGTCTGAACATCATTCTAAAGAAGACAGAGGTCATGACACTTAATGTGGGCAATCCTGAGCCAATAACAATAAGGAACCAGAAGCTAGAACAGACAGGCACATTTACACACCTAGGATGCATAGTAACACCAGATGGCAAAATTCAAGCACTCCTGAGATAAAATGTGGTTGAGAATTATCAGAAGGCCTTTCTTGCTACCACTACGACCTCACACTTAATTTTTTTTTTTCTTAATGAATGTGGCTACGTAAAGTGTCTAGGGTAATGATGTGTAATGTGGTGTGTTAGTTATAAATACACCCACAGGCATTTAAGAAGACTAATAAGATTAACAAGTGTTAAAATACACTGAACTAACTCACGTGTATAAAGTTTTTGATATAATTATATTACATTTATTTGTTCTGGATCAAGTTTTATTTTGACCAGAACTTGTTTTAAAAGAAGGATTTAAAATTTATGAAAATTATGCATGGAATGTTACATAATAAATACAAAAGTGTACATATTTAAGTACTAGAATAGTTAGTTTTATTCAAATGTTCTGGTAGTCAGCTACTAGGGAGGATATTTATTGTCTGTGCTGTTGGGGTGGTCTCATCACACCTGTCTATATTGACTACACCGTGTCCAGAAACTGGTGGGAATTTTTATGGGGATATTAGTCACTACCAATAGTTGGTGAATGTCCAGCAGACCAGAGGCTCACTCATCTTTTTGTAGCTCTGGTGCTGAAAACTTGCGGTCCCACCTCTCCGTGCTGGCGGACAATAATGGTGGTCTCTGTCACAAGAACTGCACAGATACACTCGAGTAAAGTCACCCACCGGATAGACTCTGCTTTGTTGTCGATAGAAAACTCACAGCTCTGCAATCAAAGTATGGGCTATGTGTCAAAATCTATTCTATACCCACGTCTGGACACCACACTGACACAACAACCACATCATACAGACAGGTCAGATCTCTCTGACCAAACAGCACAGTTACCATGGTGGGTTTACCTCAGATAGATCCTCCCAGACTATAGATTCTGAAAAATATTTATTAGTTGTTGGACCTAAAAGAAGATAGGTAATCTGTTTCAACGCTTGATATATCTTGCATAATCCTTGCTGTAGTTTATGTACCTTGTTGGTCCCTAGACCCTGACTTGGGCGGGGGGTCTAGAGCAAAATCCCTACTGGTTTGTAAGGCTATATTATGATATGGCAGTATCAAATCACTCGAACATGAAACAATATTCAAAATATATAAAGAAATAATTTCAATCTTACCAGATTAAGAATACATAACACAGAATTGCTAGCAAAACTCAGCTGAGCTGCTGGCTATAGTATGGCGTCCCTAAATTTATTCACTGTCTTTCATATGGGAACACACCACACTTTAAAATCTGTGTCTAACACTGAACAATTATTGAAGAATGACCCCAAATGCGCTCTGAGCGCTAATGATATGATTGTCTGTGGCCAATCACTGCCAAGGTTTATTTTTAATTTCAAATTTCTACACTAAAGTCATTTCAGTCATGCTTCAGTCAAGTATGGATGGTTATCTGTTAGTCTGTCCGTCTCTACTTGTGTTTCTAAAAAAAATGTGCTTGATTTTTGAAGCAACCTTTCTCTCCCCTTAAAATTTTGTCGTAAAAAGTTATATTTAGACACAGCTACCGCTCAAAACCCCTCTCCTCCATAATAAGTAACTTTGAACACCTGTTCCCAAGGTCGTGTTTTTGTGTGCAATTTGTGACACTTTTAGATTCAATATAGTCTAGCGATGATGTGAACTACACTGTCTTTTGTCATTACCTTCAATATTATCTATCCGTTTGTAAAATTAAGATCATATTAGTTCACTGCTCAGAATAGGCCATCCGGCCAGCTAATTTTTATATTCCTAACATTAATATTAAGAAAATTTACTTTTTAAATTTTTGTAATTTTCCTACCATCCGCGTTCTGCCGCTCAATTCAAATCAAAATCTTAGTATCGCAAAAGCGTCCATTTCCGTACCTCGTGTCAATTTGGGGGACGTGAATTTTTTACTTTCCTCCATCCCCCCCCAATTGCGTCTCCTTAGCCTTGCTACGCAATCTTTCCAGTCATATTTTTTCCTTTTTGATCCTCCGTTCCCCTCCTGTCTAGCAAGGCAAAATTTATAGAGGATGATGACCCGCGGTCTAGGCGATCATGTACATCAGCAGCTTACGCATTATGTTTTTTATCCTTAAATGTTATCTTTGGAGTATTTTACCGTTGTATCTCGGTCAATTTCACTACAACCATCACCAACCAAGAACTACTTATTCGGAGTAACCAGGAGGATGTGCACACCATCATAGCTGGCAGATGCTGGAGTTGGGTTGGCCACATCCTTAGAAGGGACCCCAATGCCATTATAAGAACAGCTATGGACGCTCGAAGGAAAGCTAAAGAGAGGCTGACCAAAAACAACTTGGCGGAGAACTGTGGAGGCAGAGATGCAAAGAATGAACCAGAGCTGGGGCACTGTACAAAGGATGGCCACCGACTGAACAAAGTGGAC
Source organism: Oreohelix idahoensis (assembly GCA_024509875.1). Lineage (NCBI taxonomy): Eukaryota > Metazoa > Mollusca > Gastropoda > Stylommatophora > Oreohelicidae > Oreohelix > Oreohelix idahoensis. The sequence goes on along the minus strand of JAMPIV010022967.1, from coordinate 89,968 downwards.
ACTGTTGCTGCCCTACAAGATGCCACTAGGCATGTTGGCCACTGACTGTTTTGACAGTCTGTGGATAAGGACTGAAGAAGAAGATAAAAACTGTAAAAGTAGTCAGCTGCATTTGTATGTATTACGTGCTTTTTAACAATGAACTAATTTGTTAATAAAATTAAAATGTTCAGTTTGGCACAGCAAATGTGAAAATTTAAATTGCATTTGTAAGGTTGTTTTGTTTTGTTTTTCTTACATGGCATGTTTTGGTTAATAAAATAAACTCTCAGTTTGCCACAGAATGTGTAAAAAAAATTAAGTTGTATTTTTGTATGATTTTGTTCTTGTTTTGTTGTATTGGTCATTATTTGGTTAGTAAACAGAAGCATTTCTGTTTGGCAGAGTAACAGAAAAAAAAAATTAATTAAATAAAAGTTTTTATTTGTAGGTTCTTTTAGTTATGTTTTATATGGCTAATTTTCTCCTTTTAATAATGCAAAAAAAAGTTTAGTTTAACATGACAACTAAAAGAGACAGCTCTGTTTTAGGTCATTTTCTTTAAGTTAACACATTAACTACCGCAAGTCGCTGTCAGCGGCTCACAAAATAATCACATTTGGACCGCAAGCCACGCAGAGCGCCAATCGAATTTTAGTAATAAAACGAATGAAAAATGTACTGAAACACTTTCTGATCTGGTTCGAGATTTTAAGTTGCCACCGGAAAACAAATTCCCAAAGCATGGTTGTTGTAGAACACTGGAAAATTGATGTTATGTTCATATTTTTCAGCGTTTTGGGTTAGTTACCAAATCGTGTAAAACTGTTTACCGTGGCAACTAGTGATAGGACTACAAAAAATGCGTGTACATCTCGTCTAACGGCTGAATAGGATAGAAACACGTTTCAACAATTGACTGATAGATCTAGCGACGAGGACAAGAGTGAAAACGGTGTGCACATTCATTGAAATTGTGATTTTGATAGAGATGGGGCGCAAGCAGTTATAATTGTGAAAATATTGCAAGTCCTCGGCCATCGGAGGGCCGTTAAATAGCAACAACCTCTATTAGAGTTACAAATGGTGTTTATTGTAATAGTACATTCATTTATCTTTAAAATGACGTGTAATTCATAAAAATCTGTAAACAATCACGAAAACTACAGCTTACTTTGTGCAAACACCTACAGGATGAAAATGGGAAAAAAATTTAATTCGGCCACAGTGTGTTTTTCAATTCGGTAGTTAATGTGTTAAAGGGTACTTTTGAGCTTTTCTTTTTAGGGTCATAGTGCATTTTGTGTAGGTCCTTTTCTAGCAATTTTTGGGTCACTAACTTAGACTTCAAAAAATGATCCCTATCATCACCTCTTGAAAGACAATATTTTTATACTTAAGACTTCACAAAAGCCATAAGACAAAGAGAGGAAAAAAAAAAAGTGAATTTCAACAACACTCTTATTTGATGCAGCAGAACTATAGAGGCAATGTTGTGTGTTAGAAAACTAGCAGAACTATAGAGGCAAAGTTGTGTGTTAGAAAACTAGCAGAACTATAGAGGCAATGTTGTGTGTTAGAAAACTAGCAGAACTATAGAGGCAATGTTGTGTGTTAGAAAACTAGCAGAACTATAGAGGCAATGTTGTGTGTTAGAAAACTAGCAGAACTATAGAGGCAATGTTGTGTGTTAGAAAACTAGCAGAACTATAGAGGCAATGTTGTGTGTTAGAAAACTAGCAGAACTATAGAGGCAATGTTGTGTGTTAGAAAACTAGCAGAACTATAGAGGCAATGTTGTGTGTTAGAAAACTAGCAGAACTATAGAGGCAATGTTGTGTGTTAGAAAACTAGCAGAACTATAGAGGCAATGTTGTGTGTTAGAAAACTAGCAGAACTATAGAGGCAATGTTGTGTGTTAGAAAACTAGCAGAAAAGTTTAATGAGGTCTCAAAAGTATTTACATGTGCTTTTTGACTATAAGAAGGTTTGATGAAGATCATAATGATAAACTAATGCCTTGAAGAAATAGGTACTGATAGAAAAGACATAAGAACACTCAGCAACTACAACTAGGAACAAACTACAACAGTATTACTTATAATATAACACTTCCTATTTTCCTAAAGTGTCCCAACCATTTGTAACATATTTCTACCAACTTTTCATGGCACATTTTTGGGAAAGTATGGAAGAGTTCCTCAGAAGAGACACCAATGCCATCACAAGAACAGCAATGCTATGACCCTCTGAAGGTAAGCTAAAGAGAGGCCGACTAAGAACAGCAATGCTATGACCCTCTGAAGGTAAGCTAAAGAGAGGCCAACTAAGAACATCTTGGTGGGTAGAAGGTGACTGTGGATGTGGATGCTGAGGTGCAAAGAATAAACCAGAGTTGGGGCACTGCACGAAAGATGGCCACTGCCGAGCAAAGTGAAAGCAGTTTGTTGCTGCCCTACAAGACACCACCAGGCATAATGGCCACTGATGGCTACGACAGTTGGCAGCTAAGGATCAAACAAGAAGAAGAGATGGAAAAGCTGTACATTATGACCTGGAAACTAAAGTGTACAACCATGTATTTCTTCCCAATCTCTTCAAAGCATATGTGTTTTTTTTTCAAACATAATATGCCTGTATTTTTCTTTTTTTACACAATGTTTGGAATTTTCCCCATTTGTATTAAGCATTTCAGGGTTGAATAAATATGCATCACCATCTTATATTGATATATTTAGCTAGAGAAGCATCACTACTTATCACAGATGAAGCTTCTATGCTTTCATGCCACTCTCTGTCTGTCATTGATTTACTTCACAAGAAAAATAGAAATGAATGAAGTGACCACAAGAGAATCAAAGAACATACAGCAGAAAGAGACTGCCATAATTATTTACTGCAATACTCTGACATGTTGTGCTTGTATAAACATAAAAAGAAGTGTGACTAAATGATGTATACAGGAAAAGTCAAGAGTCTCCCATGACTTGGACACATAATCAGTGAAGATGACAGATATAAAATGGAAATCAAGAAAAGAATGGCTAAAGATACATTCAACAACTTGAGATAAATACTGACATCTAAACAAATAACTCACAAATTAAAACTGAGAGTTATGAAATGTTACATATATTCTCACTACTGTAGGATGTGGAAACATGAACAAGCAATTGGAAAAAAGAATTGAGGCCCTTGACATGGGATAGAGAGGAATGGGGCACACTCACAAATTAAAAATGACAGTCATCAAGTATTATTACTTTTATTACTGTATGGTGTAGAAACTGGGACAATGATCAAGAAGTTGGAAAACAAGAATTATGGCGTTTGTGATCTGGATATAGAGAAGAATGGTGTGATTCTCATTAAAATGTGTGTGTGTGTGGGGGGGAATCCTAGAGCAGCTAGGAATGTAAACAGGAAATAGGCCTAATGAATGAGATCAAAATATTGTGATAATATAAACATACATAGGCCTACCACTTTCCTGAAAACCATAATAAAAGGAAAGGTTGACGGCAATTTGAAAAAAAAAATATCGGATGTATTGAGGTACACTTGGTAAATATGGCGGCCTTTGTCTACTTTTCTGAAACTCTACCATACCTCATTATCTAGTTCCTGTTTTATTTGTGTTGTTTCTTCACATTTCTTCATCTTTGTACAGCTCTGGAACATAGTTTGTGTAGGGTGTAGGTTATAGGCCTAAATGGCGTCTTTCTCAAGCTTAATAAAGGTAAGATAAAAAATGAGGTGCGTATCTTTCGCCTTCAGGTGGAAACAGTCGAGCTGGCAAAATGGTTACAGCACTTTCTTCTCAAGGCAGAGTTACCGAAGTACAAACCAGATATTGCCACTCTTAAGTTTATCCAACTGTACATGTGTAGTCCTCACACCTCACTTGAACTAAAGTTGACAGCCACCGAACAAGAGAACCAATCCCATTTAACTGCCTGGTAATATTAAAGTATAGAGTGACCTCCCACTGGGAGCATTCATTGTTAAGTTCAGAGTAATTGTCTAGGACACGATTTGGCGTCATCATTTCAACATCACAAATTTATTGCAATGGATTCACAGCTGCTTCTTCTGTGTTTTCTACTTAGAGTTATTTTATTTTGGTGTACCATCTATTGTTTCATTAAAACTCTATATTTTTATTTTGGTGTACCATCTATTGTGTCATTAAAACTCTGTTTTTTTTTTTAAATTTTAGTGTACCATCAATTGTTTCATTAAAACTCTGGGTTTTTTTTTTTTTTTGTACCATCTAATAATAATAATAATAATAAATTCTTTAAGCACCAAACACGGCGCATAAGGCAGAAATCAGTGCTCTCCAGATTGTTCGTTGTGACGCCACTCCTCTTAGCTCTTGCACATTATTTAATCCCAACGTTCTTCCTTCTCTTATTATTGTTCTTCTAAGTGTTTCTTTTGGTCTTCCTTTCTTCCTCTTACCCTCAGGAACCCAAGTGAGCGCCTGCAGTGGTATTCTGTTGTTTTGCATTCGTAGGACATGACCGATATATGACCATCGTCTTTTCCTTATATAGTCGGAGACATATTTCTGCCTAGAGTCTTCTCTTATTTGTCGATTAGTCTTGAATTCTTTCCAACTGATGTTCATGAGTTTTCTAAGACATTTGTTCTCGAATGTATTCCGCTTGTTCTCCAATGATTTTGTTATTTTCTATTGTTTCATTAAAACTCTATTTATTTATTTTGGTGTTTCATCTAATGTTTCATTAAAACTCTGTTTTTTTTTTTTTTTTTTTTTTTTTTTTTTTTTTTTTGTACCATCTATTGTTTCATTAAAACTCTTATTTTTTTTTATTTTGGTGTACCATCTTTTGTTTTATTAAAACTCTGTTTTTTTTTTTTTCTTCTGCTTCCTATTTTTTACTTGTTAAAAAGATGATATACAAAAAGGAAACATTTTATAATTGAGCTAGAAAAAATGAAAGAAATCAAACAGAATAATACTAAAGGCAAAAGAAAATCATTGGAGAAGTTTCTGCCAAACACTGAACCCTACAACTAACTCTACAACAGATGTGTGGAATAAGTTAAAAGCCATTAAAGGCAGAACTAAAAATATGATAATACCTAATATAAAAAGACCTGAAATGGCAGAGACTGACTGGCAGAAAGCAGAGGTGCTGGCCAGGTACTACCATAGAGTTCGTTCTAAGGAAAATCTAGGACAGGCTGAAGTCAACAGAAGAGCAACACTTCTTAAAAAACTCAGTAAAGATGTACCTTATAATACTGAAGATTTATCATATTTAAATGCAGATATTACAATGGAAGAAGTTGAAAATACAATAAAGGACAAAACAAATACATCAGCAGGGCATGACATCTTGAGCTATGAAATCTTGAAACACATACCAAAAAGTACCATAGAAATTTGGAATACAGGAAAAATTCCCAAAACATGGAAAACAGCAGTAATTATTCCAATACTAAAACCAGAAAAAGATGCCCATGATGCCAGTTCATACAGGCCAATTTCTTTAACTTCCCATCTAGGTAAAATATTAGAAACCATAGTAAATAAAAGATTAAAGTTTTATTTGGAAAAGAATAATTTATATAATCAAACTCAGTCAGGATTTAGGAAGAACAGATGCACTATGGATCAGATAATTAAATTGGAACATGAAGTAAAATCAGGATTTCAAAAGAAAGAAAAAACTGTGGTAGTATTTTTAGATATAGCTAGGGCTTATGATGAATGCTGGAGAGAGGGTGCTCTCTTTAAAATAAAGAAGATAGGAGTAACCGGTAAAATGTATAATTATTTAGAGAATTTTCTGCAAGATAGATATTTCACTGTTCAGGTAAACAATGATAGATCAGAACTGTATGAACAACAAAATGGAATACCCCAAGGATCAGTAATGTCTCCTTCAATTTTTACAATAATGGTAAATGATTTAGGTGAGGAATTTAATGATATAACAAATAAATTGTCACAGTTTGCAGATGATGTTACTTAATGGAGGACTGGGAGACATCTGCCAAAATTATATAAGGATCTACAGAAGCAAATAAATAAAGTATGTAAATGGATGACAAACTGGGGTTTTCAGCTGAATTCAAATAAAACATTGGGAATGATCTTCATCAAGGTAGGGTTGTAAAAAATAAAATTATAGATATAAATATCCAAGGGCAAAACATTAAAACAGTTCAAACCACTCGATATCTAGGAATGATATTGGACCAACAGCTGAACTGGAATAAACACATAGATAAACTAGTGGAGTCTTGCAGAGGATTGATTAACTTATTAAGATATTTGAAAGGTAATGGATGGGGTGCAAGCACTAAGACAATGCTCACTTTTTATAAATCTTTTATTAGAGGAAAAATAGATTATGGAAGTATAATATATGACTCTGCTGCACACAGTAACAAGATTAAATTAGACAGAATTCAGCATCAGGCAATAGCAGGTGCAATCAGATAAACATCAATGGGAGCTATAGAGGTGGCTTTAGGAATCATACCCTTGGAATTACGGAGAAAGGAGTTAAGACTAAATTACATGAACAGAGTTATGTTGGATAAGTCTCACCCAGCACATACAGCTTTTACCAGATGCCAACTAACAACTCAGGCCAAGCCAATGAATACCACTAGATACCCTACAGGATGGAAGTGTATGGAGGAAATTGTCCATCTGGGTACATTAATTACATCTATTAATAACAGTTGTGAATACAAGCCAGTGATTCCGCCTTGGGAGATCAAGAAACCAGACACGGACTACCACCTAGCAGAAATACTTAAGAAAACAAATAATATAGAAAATATTAAAAACACAGCCAATAAATATATACAACAAATATCAAAAGACAGCATTACTGTGTACACAGATGGATCCAAGGGAGAGGATGGCAAATTGGGGATAGGAATATATATTCCAATATGGAAAATGACAAAAGAATATAGCATCACGGAAAATACATCCATTTTCACTGCAGAGATGGTGGCAATACTAAAAGCACTAGAAATATTCTCTAATAACCCTCCCATAAAATTAACAGTTTTAACTGACTCTCTTTCAACAATTAAAGCACTTAGAAACTTACGAGAATGTAGTAGACCTGATATAGCAGAGGAGATTTTTCTGGCTACTACATACTTATATTCCAGAGGATGTTCAGTATTAATTGCTTGGATACCTTTACATGTTGGCATAGAAGGAAATGAAAAGGCAGATAAAGAAGTCAAGAAAGGTAGATCTGATAAAAATCTAATAAATGTAGGGATGAGTAAATCAGAAATTTAGAGCTTAATTAAAGATTTAATAACAGATGAATGGAAAGCAGAGTGGGATAAAAATCTGAAAGGAAGACATGCATATAAGATGTTCAGGGCTCCAACAAGAAAATGTCAGATATCTAGGGAATTGAAAATTCCCAGTAATAAGAAACTTCTCAGACTACAGCTGGGAAAAGGCTATTTCAGAATAAAAGAACCTTACTGTGCATGATGTCTTCAAGACAATAATATAGAACATTTCTTGTTAAAGTGTAAGAGGTATGACCAAATGAGAATATCAATATTGGATTATTTGCAGGCATCCAACTTACCTATAAATATAGAGGAGGTGTTGAGAATAGACAGACCTAGGGAACTGCATAATATAGTCAAACAATATTTAACACGAACACATGTTAATATATAGTGGCTGGGAATGTGAAGGTCTGATGCACGCGCCTCAAACAGCCTCTGACAACCAAGTCCAGCTCCCGGCCTTCACGTGTGGCTCAATTTGAGCCCGGCGGAACTGTTTCCACTGACGGGAGAAGGGGCAAAGGCGAGCGACTGGCGCCTTAAAACCAGCAGCTTCGGGCAGATAGGGCTCGTGATCCTTGGTTGGTAGCTTATCTAAGAGAAGGAACTCTGAATTCAAACCACCGCTGCCTTGCGGGAATATCCATTTGTGGAATTGGCTTCGGGAGTAAACCCTGAGGATAAATCCGGAGTCGGAGTCCCTAAGGCAGTCTAATGTCGATTCGACATTATTCTGGCAACTCCTGCGACATGGCTGGTACCAAACTGTATCGGCTACTGCCGTTCCTTTGGATCTACCGGCTGTGTGGAGAGGGGGAACATGCTGCATGGGCAACAGCTTGATCTCCATATAACTGTGCCCAAGCTCGCGCCCTGGAGAGGACACTCCAGCTTCACCCTATAGGTGTCGGCAAAACACGGGAAGTAGCAGTTACCGGTTGTAAGCATTTTGCCCAATTGGCGTAGGGCATGGCGCCAGGGGCTACTTCCGACAGTGGGAGAGGTTCTAGGATCTTACTGGACAGCTACCGCCCGCTTCAAGCTGGGCAGCCCCCAGTCAATGAGGTGTTGTCCCGCCACTGTCTGCTTTCCCCATTGGGTGCATGGAGATTAGGGTCAAATCCGAACTGTGGACAGAAAATTTTGCACCAAGCAATTATCAAAAAAATAGAAATAAGCAAACTCTCAGATTGAGATGCTGGAACGTAAGGACTATGTTGACTGGACTATCCGAAAACCTACAGGATGTAAACGATGTAAGGAAGACAGCCATAATTAATGATGAGCTTAAACGACTTCAGGTGGATATAGCTGCACTTCAGGAAACGCGCCTGGCGGGCTCTGGAATGGTGAGCGAGAAGGACTACACATTTTATTGGCAAGGGAAAGATCTTGATAAAGCTAGAGAACACGGAGTAGGTTTTGCGGTCAAAAAATCGCTAACTAACAAGGTTGAACCAGGCGAGAATGGATCAGAACGCCTGTTAACGCTCCGCCTGCAAACTAGCACAGGTCCCATCACCCTTGTCAGTGTGTATGCTCCTACTCTGTACTCTGCCTCAGAAGCTAAAGATGAGTTCTACGAGAATCTAGCAGCAGTAATCAAAAGCATACCTAGGCAAGAACAGCTTGTTCTCCTTGGTGACTTTAACGCTAGAGTGGGTGCCGATAATGTTTCATGGCCTTCATGTCTGGGCAGGTTTGGTATTGGCAAGATGAATAAAAATGGACAACGGCTCTTAGAGTTGTGCGTCCACCATGACCTCTGCGTGACCAACACCTACTTTCAGACAAAACCCCAGCATAAGGTGTCATGGAGACACCCACGATCCAAGCACTGGCACCAACTTGACCTGATTCTCGTCAGAAGGCCACTCCTCAGGTCTGTGCTCTCCACGCGCTCGTACCATAGTGCAGACTGTGACACAGATCACTCCTTGGTTTGCTGCAAAATCAGAGCACAACCAAGAAAACTCTATCGTGTCAGACATGAAGGGAAACTACGCATTGATACCAGCAAGATGTCAGACCCTTTCATGATCGCTCAATTCACTGCGACCTTCAAGAAAGTGCTCAGTAGCCCTCAGCATGGTGATACTATTACAGAGAACTGGGAGCATCTACGGAACACCATTCAAAGTACTGCACTTGCCACCTTTGGTAAGAAAACAGCAAAGTCAAATGACTGGTTTGACGCTTCATCAGATGTGATGGCACCTGTTATTGAAGCTAAGCGCAGTGCTATGAATGAATACAAACGTTCACCGAGTGCCAGAACCCTACAGATCCTGAGGGCTACGAGAAGCAAAGTTCAACAAACTGCTCGACGCTGTGCAAATGACTATTGGCTCCAGCTCAGTGAGAGCATCCAGATCGCAGCGCAAACAGGCAACATTAGACAAATGTATGACGGTATAAAGAAAGCACTTGGCCCCCATAAAAGTAAGACGGCACCGCTAAAAACCATCAGCGGAGAGAAGCTAACCGATAAGGGTAAGCAGATGGAGAGGTGGGTCGAGCACTACTCTGAGCTTTACGCTAGAGACAATACCGTTACGCCTGCAGCCCTTGATGCTGTCAATAGTCTGCCAACTATGGAGGAGCTGGATGCCGAACCAACATTAGAGGAACTCAGTAAGGCCATTGATAGCTTGGCCTCTGGCAAAGCACCAGGCAGTGATGAGATTCCTCCTGATTTAATCAAATGCTGTAAGAGCACGCTATTACATCCCCTGCATAGGATGCTGTGCCAGTGCTGGGAAGAGACAACTATTCCTCAAGACATGCGAGATGCCAAGATTGTAACACTGTATAAAAATAAAGGAGACAGAAGTGATTGCAATAACTACAGAGGCATCTCTCTTCTTAGTATTGTTGGTAAGGTTTTTGCCAAAGTCATCTTAATGCGACTACACAAGTTAGCTGAGCGCATATATCCAGAGGCACAGTGCGGATTCCGAGCTGGCAGATCAACAACAGACATGATCTTCTCTCTCCGCCAGCTTCAGGAAAAATCAAGAGAGCAGAAAAGACCATTATATATCGCCTTTATAGACCTCACAAAAGGATTCGACCTGGTTAGTAGGGATGGACTCTTTAAAATCCTCCTGAAAATAGGCTGTCCTTCTAAAATGCTGGAAATGATAAAGTCATTCCATGACGACATGAAGGGAACAGTCCAATATGCTGGAAGCACGTCACAGCCCTTTGATATACGAAGTGGCGTTAAACAAGGCTGTGTTCTGGCTCCGACCCTCTTCGGAATCTTCTTTGCCTTACTCTTGAAACATGCATTCAGAGATGCAACTGAAGGAATATGGCTTCACACTAGGTCAGATGGCCGTCTGTTTAATCTTTCAAGGCTGAAGGCAAAAACAAAAATCAGAAGGGTCACTATAAGAGACTGGTTGTTCGCTGATGATGCTGCAGTCGTCACTCAAAGCCAACAGGAGCTTCAGAGCTTGATGAATCGCTTCACTAAAGCATGCAAGGACTTTGGCCTCACAATAAGTCTAAAGAAAACGAATGTGCTGAGTCAGGATGTGGGTGCTGCACCAGTTATCACTATCGATAACTATGAATTGGCAGTGGTGCACCACTTCACATACCTAGGGTCTACCATCAATGACAAACTCTCACTGGATACAGAAATCGACAGCCGCATTGGCAAAGCTGCAGCTACCTTTGCCCGCCTCACATCGCGTGTTTGGAAAACTCTAAACTCACAATGAAGACCGAAGCTGTGGTATATAATGCCTGCGTCACCAGCACACTCCTATATGGCAGCGAGACCTGGACGACCTATGCTAAGCAAGAAAGAAGGCTCAATACCTTCCATTTGTGGTGTCTACGCCGCATCCTCGGCATCTCGTGGAAAGATAAAGTGACAAATGTCGAGGTGTTGTCACGTGCTGGCCTTCAAAGTATGTATACGCTGCTTAGACAGCGCAGACTTCGCTGGCTTGGCCATGTTCGCCGCATGGAAGATGGTCGCATCCCAAAAGATATCTTCTACGGACAATTAGCAGATGGCAAGAGAACAGTTGGGCGATCATAGCTGAGGTTCAAAGATGTGTGCAAGAGAGATATGAGGGCACTGGACATGGATCCAGCAACATGGGAGGATGAAGCTGCCGATCTCATTAAGTGGCGATGCTATTTACGGCACCACCTCAGATTGGGCGAAGAGATTCTCATACAAGAAGCAGAGATGAGGAGAAAACGTCGAAAGGAGCACCAGGAAAATAAGCAGCTGAGGGCTGCCACCTCAGGGGCCCATTCCCATAGTCAGTTATGACTGAAGGGGCTATTATTATTATGATGCTGTTTTTACAATGCATGTGACTTTAAACAGATGAAAGTCAATTAAATATCTGGTAAAGTTCGTTATATAACTAGAACCACCAGGCCTTTACACCCCTCCACTTTAATATTATCCTTGTTCATAGTTTCTTTTTGATTTTGTTTGTTTGTTTGTTTGTTTGTTTGTTTTCTTTTCTTTTCTTTTTTTTTATTTTATTTTATTATTTAACGTATAGGCCTAAGCACAATTGTGACTATCCCTATTTTCAAATGTGATGCCACTTTCTCATGTCGGCAGTTGTTCATATTATTTGGAATTGAAAACAATATATGTCCTAATTATAACCCATCAGAGGTTGAACGGGATTTCTGTCTATCTTCATTAATTTAAAAAAATAAAAAAAAAAGTGAAAGAAATGTAAAACAGTGTATATACAGAATACAACACTGGCTGCCAATTAAGACTAAGGTGGTAAATACCAATATGATTTTTAAATGAAAAAACGTCTGTAGAAAATCTTCCGCTAACTGTATGTTATTATCTGTAACACTGTGATTCTATTTAAAGACTGACTTATAATCGGTTCAAAAATGTCTCGGTCCGGTATGCAGTGGCGCAGCGAAGGGAGTGGCAGAGGTGGCGGTCTCCCTGTACGCTGCAGGTGTCACGGATTGCCTCCCCTTCTTTGCAGTAGTGGTCCAACAATGGCCAAAACTCAAAAGTATCTAAATGAGTCGTCAAAGATGTTTACCTTCGCACAAAATTACTCTTGGCAGAGATGTAGATAGAAGTGTAATGGCGCTTTTATCCGAAGGGAGTATTCACAAGATAATTCAGAAGTCAAGAAGCATGCGACATAGCGCTGAACAATGGTTAACTTATATCTGCCCATCGCCGTGAATGATTTAACAATGGTTTTTGGCCCGTTTAAGCCCCCAGCTGAGTTAATTCAGCGAATTTCCTCTTATAATGGCATATCTCTGTTTAGAGGTAAGTATATGTCTAGGTATATATATGTCTGTGGCCTAATGGATATGAACGCAGTTTCATAATCCAGATATACCAGGTTCGAAACCTGCTGCTGGCGGTTTGGTAGCAGATCGCTTTATGTGGATTTTTAACAATGGTATAAGCGCCGTACCGTTCAGAAAGCAATGGCAAACTACTGAACGTAAAAATTGCCTAGAAAATCACAAAACAGCCAATAAAAGCTGGGGTTGATTGCCACGTCCTGTAAAGGATAAGCAACTAACTTTTATATATATATATATATATATATATATATATATATATATATATATATATATATATATATATATATATATATATATATATATATATATATATATATATATATATATATATATATATACTACTCGTCAAAAGTCAAGGGCCATTTAGAAAAACCTTGGTTGATACCATAAAACAAATCTGATATAAACGTATTTGGTATCAGTTAAAACGGCATTTATTGAATACCAAATTGACATGTCACGTAAAGAAATGGAAACACACATTCAAACGCAATGAAGCTGTGAAGTGTGTCACCCACCTTTTCAAAAGTCACACAATAGATATTGGACAAATAGACATTTCAAAATCGATATGACCACCGTTTGCAGCAAGGCATTCAAAACAGCGTAGACGCATCGAGTCCACAAGGGTCAATGTCTTAATGTAAGCTTGCGAATTGATTGTCTCTCCTCTTGCCATAACGTCCACAAGAATCACACCTTCAATGTACCAAAAGACCGTGATCATGACCTTTCCAGCTGAAGGAATTGTCTTGAATTTATTTCTTCTTGGTGATTGCGGATGATGCCGCTCCATTGCCTGTCTTTTTGTCTCAGGTTCAAAATTATGTGCCCAGGTTTCGTCACCTGTAACGATCTTAGCCAACAAGTTCTCTTCATCAGCATTGAAACGCTCCAACAATTCAGAAGAAATTGCTTTCCTTTGCAATCGGTGGTCATTTGTGAGACTACGAGGAACCCATCTTGCGCAAACCTTAGAAAATCCGAGAGTTTTTATAACTGCATTTGCACTACCAATGCTGACTGACAGCTGTAAGGCCAATTGTTGAGTAGTGATTCGCCTATCAGTAAGAATAATGTTCTCAGCGCATTTCAACATTTCTGCGTTGGTGGCTGGGGCAGGACGTCCACAGCGCGGCATTCAAGCAGCTCCGTATCTCCACTTCCTGATTCTTTGATTCTCTGAACCCAGCGACTGACTGTACTCCTATTGACTGCAAAACTTCCATACACATCACAAAGACGCTTGTGAATATTCACAACAGTTTCCTTCTCTGCAACGAGAAATTCTATCACAATTCGCTGTTTATAACGAAAGTTGCTAACACGCTCCATTTCAACGTTTTAGGGCAGCCGTATTATTTGGCCAGTTGCGGTGAAATTTGGTGCACACAATTGGCATATTCCATATTTGAAACTGAAAAAACGATTGCCTTACTTTCAGAATGCTCCATTTCAACGTTTAGAATAGGGCAGCCGTATTATATATATATTGGCCAGTTATATATAAATATGAATATTTGGTGCACATATATAATATATATACAATTATTTAATTAATACATTATATAATACATATAGTATATTATACATATATAGTATATATATGAATATATAATATATATAATATATATATATATATATATATATATATATATATATAATATTATAACTTATGACTGGCATATTCCAAGCGACTATGATTGTTGAATTAGCCGTTTAATGTGTGCAAAACTTTCGTATTTTTAAAGCGGTCTGAAAATATTGATGGTCCATCTGAGCAGATTTGAACTGGTAAATATGTGAGAATAAAGGTATAAAACACGAGGTGATAGTGTAAGAGGAAGGTCCTAGTGAGTAGTCAGGTTATCTATACGGTTGCAACGAACTTTCTGGCACCCACACACACACAGACAAATTATGTGACGAATATGTACAGACTTGGGTAATAGATATAATAAATTAAGTTTTTGTTTAGTTTATTATCAATTAAACTTTACAACATCGAACATATACATCAACAAATCATATTACAGACATGGAAAAATAACTCCATCAATGCCCTCCCCTCTTGTGAAGAAATAAAGATCCCAAATGAAGTTAACAAATCCAAAGGTCAAAATTAGGGTATAGAATAGTCAGTAAAAAAAAAGAACAAGTTCGTAGTTAAGCTATCCCGTAAATACTCAGTTCGGTGGGATAAAAAAAAATGATGAAGTTAGTATAATGATTGTAACAAAGGAAACATTTTTCTCTCTCTCTCTCTCTCTGTTTTTCACTCTGTCATTCTGTGGCCACAAACATACTCGCTTACCCAGTATTTGAGTGTCCTGTAAAAAAAAACCACTAACACCTATCGTGTCAGGTAAAATCTGTGGTACTTAATAAGAATGTCAAGGTAATCGCCAAAATTGCGTATTGGTTTCCCAGGATCACATCGTACGGAAATCACAGTCATAGAAAGAAAAATAGTTCCTTTATTGTCTAACTTCTGGTTGCTGAGACAACTGTTACGTTACGCACACTGGTAATGATACATCATACCGGCTTTTCTCTCAGTTGAGTGCTGGTTATGAAAAAAAAAACAGCGAATTCCCCTGGGTATAATCCACTTGGGAAGCCGTCTGTCACAGGTCGAGTAAACTGTTATATATTTTGCCACAGCGGGCTGATAAAATTGGATAGAAAAAATCTGGTATCTTGCAAGTCCAGTTTAATATTATTCTTATTGTTTATAGTTTGGCCTCTCACATGAATGAAGAAAGTGGATTGCAAAGGTCAATATCGAAGACCCAATAATAACAATAATGTCACTGATAGCCTATAAGACCGCTGGTTTGATGGTTTTTTTGATCGAGCCTAAATTAGGAAGAAACAAAACATTTAACCCAAAATGACAATACTATGCTATCACGCGTAGTGTGGTCTTTGTTCCTCTCCATCCTCTAATTAACTTAAAAGGCACACGGTATCTTAGTCTAACCTATCGCGCTTCACTTCAGCTGGTTCGGTTGGGTTTTAGGTATGCGTCTTTACCCTCTCGCCCAGTAAAACACTCAGTGCACAATACCAGGATTAATTTAATTAATACTCCTTTAACACATATTGCTGGTCATTACTAGCTATTTGATGGTTGGCGTCTATCGTTTTAACACGTGATATATACACTAGTCATTTAAACAATTTACACACAATGAAATATAATGCACGTACTACTCTGTCACGTTTAACATTATACTTAAGTCCTCGAAAAATGGTTGATGGATTTTACTTTACTGAACCACTGGTAAGAGAATATCTGCGCGTTTTGCTATTTCGCTACTCTTAATGCTCGGGAATAGCAGTTAATAAAATGGTAAAACTTTCAACACATTTAATACTTAAGCACAACTAAAATATTACCACAATCAATACCACGGAACATTTTAACACATTTAGCGAACAAAATGGTTCCTAGTCCTGCGTGTTTAGATTCCTCCAAAATTTCTGATAGACTGATAACTGACTCAGGAGAGACGGCAGAATTTATACAGAGTTTAGTGTGATATCTCTGAAAGATGGTAAAATTCACATCTAGGACGTTTTCAGGAGAAATTGCAAGCTTGGCTTCACGAGATAAAAGATTCTACTGTTCGCTCCACACGCTTATGCCGAACGGCATCATAGAACCGTCTTATGCGAGCGGACCGTCTTGATTATCTCCCTTTATTTTAGATCAAATGCTTAATTCCCCTGAAAATGTCGGACATCAAAGATGACCGGGAAACATTACAACCGCCTTTGAAGTTGCTACTAAGTCTGATCAGTTTCATCACGTGCTTTCTGTCACTTCCTGATGATTGACATGTCAGCTCGAGCGTAAATTCTGTTAAACAGACCGGTTCGCCCCCCCCCCCATCATCTGGCATGATGCAAATAATAGGTAAACAAGCCGTTAGCGCACGAAAGACCGGAAAAATAGGCGTGGCTCAAATGTCAGTCCACAGACAGCGCATTGCGTGGGTTTTCTTCGTAGCAAAACGTAACGCTAATGAAGAGCAAAGATGGACGGATTTATGTGGTCTATTTAAATATACGAGTCACAGTGTACTTCTCTCACACGAGTGGCGTATTAACTTCAGTACTGCAAACTGTCTGATAACTGGTAACCACGTACTTTTAGAAAAAAATAGAAAGACAAATGCCTCTGCTAAGTACACTGAGTTGGAAGCTTAACAAGCGCATCCTCTCGCTGTTCACCCACCAATGTTAATCTCTTAGAAGAATTAAATTCTTGAGTACACAGCGTAGGTCAAGAAAGATGATTAAAATTCACCAATATTTCATGCGGGTATTAACTGGGAAAATGTGTCTGGACAGCGCGAATAATGATTTGTGTCTGAACTAACATTAACAAGTTACATATATCTCACAAAATGATATGATACACTTGAGGCATTGTGATGTAATCATCACTCGTCATTGCTCCAGTCGAAGTCTAGGTTAACTCTGTTGTTGCGTTTTCCATACGACTAGCCTGAAACAATCCCCAGCGCTTGCTGTTTCGGTTTATGAATATACTATTTTCGTATGTTGAGGTTGCCAGCCTTATATATCTAACCACTTAGAAATAAGACATATTAATTCACATTTGTAAAAGAAATGTTCACAACTTACACACAATTTTTGGGTTATACACAATCTTTTCGCATAGGTTTCGAATGGACACGAGCAATTTCGGTGCATATGCTCTCGAATCAATTTCGTCTGAGAAACTCCTCTTATGAGGGTGTTTTATGAATCACTTAGTCTGGGATATTTTTTCTCATGTGACTGATGATCCAATTCCTAGGTTTCCGGTCTGTGTATGTATAAAGCCGAGCTTACTTAGTAAGGTTTTAAGTTTCCCAAATACTTCGATCTGTCACTTATAAGTATGAATTTCTAGGTCCGATCCTTCTCTTTCTGGTTTTTGGGGAGTTACTCGTTTGAAGTTGCGACGCTGTCTGTTCTGTGTCTCTGAGTTTGCTAGATTTTATTTTCAGTTTCCAGTTAACATCACATATTGTACTCTCGGCAAACTTGCCAATGACATTCATTGCATATTCCGGATCTCACTTCAATCCAATCGTAAGCTCTTTTCGCACTACGTGGGTTGGGGTGTTTAAAATAAAAATATCCCTCTCATGTTTTAAATATTGCATTTAATATTCAAACGTGTGACCTCTTTATAATAAGACGTAATATTTCCGGTGACATCTTGTGCACACTCACAAACAAATGTGTAAACTGATTATCTGTCTAAGTGCCTTCCGTCAAGATTGTTTACCCAGACAAATTATCTGTGATAATGATACCGACAGGGGCAGCGAATGCGATAACCTAATTATCACCCATCTTTTCTTTGCGTGTTCGTGCGCTATACCGTCTTGGGTAAACAACGTCATCAGATTTTTACCTGGGGTCAAATGTTGGACCGACACGTTTCAATGGGTGGTCAGACTGAGAGAATAGATAAACGTATTACCGCTGACCGGTGAAAATGAACAGGTATTGTTACGATAATACCACAGTTCACCGGGCGGAACGTAAATAGGTCTGAGGAGTGGTAAAGCAAAAATGTAAGAGATAAAGATTGTCCCATAGCAGATACTTCCGTAGAGGAGTTGAGTGTTAGAGACTTCATCCTACAAGATTTAGCATAGAGAAAAATAATGAATGAAAGGGCAAAAATATGCCATATAATAAGCGATCGGAGAAACAAATGAATAAAAGATACTGCCGGAGGGCTCAAGGTGCGAATGATCAAACAAAAGAGCATGTTCAGACGTTCTGTGACATCAGGAGAGGGCAGCATCAAATCATGTCGCTTCTCTGCTTATGCGTGTGTCCTATTTACAGCTGGTTCTCTCACGAATACTATCATATCTTATTTTACGTGAAACTCACGTGTGGCTTAATTATATAGTATGTTTGCTCATGTTTTTTCCGAATTATTTGACAAATATGTGCAGACCATCACTCAAATGAACAGCATCAATATAGTCATAATCCACATTTATCTTCTAACACTTCTTTATCTATAAATTTTAAAATTGTGCCTTAGATACACCTACTGGACTGAGGTATTTTTAGATGGTGTAGACCTCCATGTTTGACAAGAATCATGAAAGTTCAATAGAGTATTTTTCGTTTACATGTTTCAACTTGAGCTCACAATGTTTACATCAGTGAACATAGCATTACTTGTACTTTGTTTTCCCTGTCTTTGGCAAATAAAAATATCTCACTTGTGTTAATGACTATGCTGTGTAGTGGGGGAAATCTGAACTCGGGAAACATCATCCTCATTATTATCTGCCTTCAACTCCTTGTGTATCATAGACCTTAAAAATAAACTCAAGCTAAGTCTTCCTATCCCACGCTGTAACTCATGTCTTTCTGTGACTTCTTTATAATTTTTTTTCTAACTCAATTTCTCTTCTCTGCTTATTATTTATTTATTTTTTTTTTTTTTTTAGTTTATCACTTTCTTCTTTTACGATATGTATTTCAGAAAAAGGACTGCTTTCAAGTGGAATGGTATCGAATGGTTTTCTGAATGTGCGTCCTATTCATCGCCAGCGTCTACTTCTGAATTCTTATTTCACTGACGCTTGTGGCGCACAGTAAAACTCGAAATTATTTCTTGTTTCATCTTATCGCCCTCTGCTGACTTTGTCTCCTTAGAGACATCTAGGCATTGCGCGATAACAGCTTGCTCCTATTGATGATAACCATATAAGGAGGTAAAGGATTCCGTTCTCATGCCCACTGAGGTATATTAGCATTGAAATATGGTGTTGGGCCCATATTTTCTTGACTATCGGCACATTAATGGTGGTGTGAAATAGTGTCAACTCCGCCAATGCCGGTCCCAAGCCCGGATGAAAAAGGAGGAGGGCGGCCTGCATGGAGGCCGTAAGGAGGCAGCCCCTCCACCATGCAAAGGCACAACAGGCCAATCACCTGTTTGCTTTAAACCACGATTACGAGTAACAAAAGAGAGAAAACCGGACTGATTCTAAAGGCGACGAACTGGAACGGACTACGGACTACGACTTATGGAACATGGAACACAAGAAGTATAAATCGGAAGGAAGAGGAGCTGGTGGAAGAGATGAGGAAAGCAAAACTAGAAATCCTGGCTATTACGGAAACAAAGAAAAAGGGACAAGGAGTCATTGATCTCAATGGCAACACGCTGCTCTACAGTGGTGTACCCATATCCGAAAGAGCTAAAGCGGGTGTGGGTTGCATTGTGGCCCAAAATCAAAAAGATAGTATCAAGGGTGTGGTAAAGTGGGATGTTATAAGTATTTATAGGGGACTTAGTGTACTGACTGAGATCAGCTGTGAAGGTATCTATATCTAATAAGAGTAGTGTATTATAGATAACCTTACTTGCTACCACATATTTTTACCTCAGTCAGAATTATTCTGGAATATTGTGATGACTACGTTATATGTCTAGGGTATGTATATGATGAAGTGTAAGTCACAACAACAACAGACAGATAAACAATTTAATTTATTCCACCACACTTGACAACACTGTGACACTCACATACATATAACACTCTATGAGAATATCTTAAATGAGTCACTGATAACTTTTCAAATATCAATATGTATTCAGTGCTGTCATTAATGTATATGTGTCCTGATTCAAATACAAAGTGAACCAGGAATCACAATCAATTTTAATTACAAGTTATATGTACAGAATTTATCAATATGAATCTTGTAGTGACATATTTTATTAATATTATCCTATGTGTGTCAGTTGTGTAGTAGTAATATGAGGAATACTGGTTTTTTTTTTTTTTTCAAGCTCTGTTGGTATTTGTCATCATGACTTCAATAGTTTGTTTCTGTTGGAACTAGTATTAGAGATGTTCTCAGTTCCTGGCATTAAAACAATTAATTTCCCCTCTTAATTTGATTTTACAATGTCAGTTTAAGCTGGGGGTACATAGTGTTGAGCTCAGCTGGCCACATCAGCTTATCTTTCGTGATGGTGGCAGGAAAAGACTCCTCTGCTCGATTGCTCCCCTGTGCTCTGGAGACACCTCACTGTTAGCTAAATGGACCAAGGAGTATGCTGTCCGACTCTGGATTCAGCAAAGCTCTGACCAAGGGCTGCTCAATAACTTTAAGACCACGGTCCCTGAAACAAGAAGGTTGTACCTCCTACTTCAGAACTAATTTATACTCTAGCTCTACACTGAGCACAATACATAACAAACCTGAGTTCAGAGCGTTAGGCCAACTGTCAGCTTCATCTGAATTACTTTACACCAGTATATTCCTCCTTAATTGTCACTACGCCTCTGCAATTCCAGCATTATTTCTTTCTAGTCAATAATCTAGATGTCAGTGTACTGCTTGGCAATTCCATGTAGTTTTACTTTCCACCGACACCTTCTGTTCAGGCTGGAGCACTATAGGCTTTACCTCATGTTCGCTACTGAACCACACATATATACAGACATAAGTATCAATTTACATTCAATTTTCATTTAAAAAGATATCAAATATTTCAAACCTACCACAATTCATGGAAATAATACACAGTGACGTTGAATGGCAATGAATATAGCACAACTCCGATCTGCCGATGTCCCAGGCTTTATTTTAGGAAAAAAATATACACTGGTGCTCAACGCACTGTTTCTTAGTAGGTTTATTACAAGATGTGGCCCTGAACAGACGCCCTGAATTGAGTATATTCGCAGCTCTAACCAATCAGGCCATGTTTACCCAATCGTTTGAAAAAAAGTACTTCTACTCCCGTTTCCCTTGACAACGAAAGATAGTATTTATAGTCCGACTAATCGTGTTTAGCCTTACATTTGTTGCGCTCCAATCAAATAGGAGTTAACATGGAGACTCATTTCCCGTACAATGGTGGCCTAAAATTCTGCCACTGAGCGATTCTGATTTTGGTGTTGTCTGACACCCTCACTATTTTATTTTGGCTATAAGTTGGTAATTCTTAGACTATTTGCGTAACGTTTAACATATTATTTGTCAGCAAGTCCTAAGGAAACCAAATATACAAATTTAATGGAGTCAATATGCATTTTCCACTAGGATAGTCGCGCTGTTACCACTTCCTCACTTCCAAACTTTAGGGTGTCTGGGTACTGTCATGTTTTCAAACGTAAACCAGTATAATGTCATAATTCCCAATAAGCGTTTCTCAGGATTTTAAAACCTAACTCTGGTATGGGTAGTGTTTTTATCACTGTCGATTTGAAAAAAAAGCTAGTGCTTGTGGCCTTACACGCGTGATGGTAGTAATTGTGTATCGCGCGACTCGTGTTAGTATTGCCTGTGCCTGCTTTCTGCCTCTCCCTTCTTTCTATCTTTAGTCCATCTGTCTTTTGTTTTTGGTAACATAGCGTAGAAAAAGACATGAATGGAATTTTAATTCTAGGTCAACTTGCGTATTTCAAGGGTTTTCTTAGAAATGGAGTACACTTTTTAGTGTGTTTGGGAAACGCGTGTATACTGCAGAAGGCTTTACTATCAACGTGAAACGTTACAATTTGCAGACGAAGTGGAAAACAAGGGGGATTTCGAGTACAGTCATTGTGACAGCACTGTTCTTTACCATTCTTCTTTCCTTTTATTAATTTTTTTTGTTAGACCTTATATTGTCCTTTTAATTTATATATGTGGATGTAGAATTTCACGACAAAGGGGTGGAACTTTGTCTCAGAGCGCATTATGGTTGTGAAACTAAAAGAAGGAGAAACCATAGTCAACCTGGTCATAGTGTATGGGCCAAATGAGGATGAGAGAGCAGAGGTCAAGGAGGAATTCTTCGAGCTGCTTCAAAGGACAGTGGATGACTGCCTAGATGAAGTTATCATGCTCGGAGATTTTAATGCCAGAGTTGGAAATGACCATGCTAGATGGAGTGGAGTTATCGGAAGATATGGAGAAGATACTCTCAATGACAATGGAAAGCGACTCCTTAGATTCTGCAGTGAGCAGAATCTGATCATTACAAACACAAAGTTCCCCCCCATAAGCGCATACATGCATACACTAGATGTGAACCAACAAAGAATGAGAAGTCAGTGATCGACTATGCCATTGTTCGGAGAAGCTCATTCAAATATGTCCGAGATGCAAGAGTCTGGAGGGGGCCAGAGATTGGAAGTGATCACTACCTGCTAACAATCAAACGAACAACTGAAAGAGTTGCTCAGCCTAGGAACTGCTCAACATCACGCAAGAAACCAAGTAAACGAGCAGGAGAAATGAGCATTAGGACCTACAAGCTGAGAGAGCCAGAAATTAAGACCAGATATCAGGGGCTTATTGCTGCAGCGGTGAGCAACACAGAAGAACGACCTGATGACTTGGAAATCCTATGGATTAAATTCAAGGATATCATAAAGACAGCTGCTGCAGAAGCATGTGGTGAAGTCCGACTTGGGAACAAGAGAAAGAGGACACCTTGGTGGACAGAAGAAGTCAAAGAGAAAATAAGAGAGAAGAAAATGGCATGGAAACAATAATAATAATATTGACTTGTGTTTGTGCAAAGTGAAGTTCCCACATTGATTGTCCGATTACCATTAGCTTCAGACGGGGTAAGAGCGACATACCAATTCTTAAATCACACTTATTGTCTGGGAAAATATGAAATCATGTTGTTCAAGTGTTCCAATATGGATGGACAGACTGTATTTGTAGATAAGGTGGAAGCAGCAAGTAAATTATAGTATATGAATCTTGACTAAGAGCTCCGTGCCTGCATCTGATCGTATGTATCCATTGATCTGTCAAAATATTCCTGAGTATCTGTGACGTATAATGGAAATAAAGCCTCCTGTATCTGACAGCCTTTCGTGACCTCAGCGTAGTTTTAAGATTCGCTAACTAAGTCACGCATTTCTCTGCCTGTCTGACTCACCTTTTAATCCACGCCTTTTTTTACTTGACCATATCAATAGAGCTTGTTTACTAACTTTCGCAACCTGTCATTCATTGCAGGGGGCAAACCACGTTCGTTTACGCAAGTTTCTTACGTGAGCTGATCTGTTAATATAACGATAACGAGCAGATCGCACGTGGAAAACACATGGAAGTGTAACGGCCTTTGAAGATTCTATATAAGGGGAGAAAATCCTTTGATCTCGAGAAGCAGGGAAAATCTCGGTCGGGAGCCCGCTACACGGGTTAAGCTTTTTGTTGTCGATTACCAACAACCGACAGAAGCGACCGTAAAACCCTTTATCTGGGAAACGTAGTTTCAGATTTCTCTGCTGGGAAGAAGAGTGTGAGAATTCACATCTTCTAGAGATCATAACAACATGATCGTGTATAAACTGCGTCTTTCTCAAATCAGTTATCAGAGTCGCTCAGATTTTTTTCGTATAGTCAAAACATGTTATCTAGAAATTTTAGGAATAGATGTGTTAATAGTTTGTGTTGTTTTCTTTCTGGATTTCTGGTAATATATAAATTTGTGCTTAAGCGTATTAAAGTGTTAAAAGTTTTAGCATCTTAAATTCACTGTGATTTTCTGGATGTTAAGTCTAGCAAATTACATTAAATAACGCATATCTATTTTTATTCCAGATGTTTCAGCTGTATGTCAATTTAATTACCCGCTATCACACAGAAAGAGACGGTTTAGTTGACTAATAAATACACTAGGCGACTGATAATTGACTTTTATTTCATTGTGTGTAATTTAGTAAGTGACTGTGTTTGAATATCTCATACGAATAAACAATCAGACGCCGAAAATCTAATAGCTATTAATGACAGGCGATATTTGTTGATTGCGTGTAGGGATAATTTAATCATAATTGACATTATGCGCTGGTCGTTGACCGGAGCAGGAGGGGGAAAAGGCTGCATGCCTCAACCAAACTTGCACCCGCTAAGCGACGCGCGATAGGATAGGCTAGACATAACGTGTGCCTTTTAACTTTAATCAGAACTGATGGAGAGGATGAGAGATTGTCTCGTCCCCTTCCGTGTGCATATATGTAGATATTATTAGCAGTAATTTTTTTATAATGGTCCTATATAATTTTGGCATGACCTGATCAAACGGCGACAAGCGACTTTTTTTTATTTGGCTATATCTTGGGCCTTGTCTCCATTTTTACTGATTGGATTAAAGTTGTCTTCTGTTGCCTGACGCGTCTCCAATTTTAAGTTGTGAACAGGACGGGCCACAGAGACTAACGAACATTTTAACAGTAAATTTTAACTGGACTTACAAACACCCAGATATAAATATTTTTGCATTTTTATCAGCTCACTTGGGTGTGCAAGATCTAACTGTTCTCTCGACTTCTGATAGTCGTTTCCAAGAGGATATTTATCCAGAAGAGTTACGCTATTTCAGAATCGGCACGCACCAGAGCCAGTCCATAGGATGTACCATCAGCATTAAGTAACAATAATTAACAGTTTTTAGCAATCAGATGTTTTCCTACTGTTTACGGTGAACACCAGATCTTCAGAGATTCTCAGCTTTAACTATCCTAAGTGACAATGTGTATCCAGGAAATCAACCACCAAATTAGGCGTTCCCCTTTATCAAATTTAATTATTGAAAATGAGGGACTGGTGCCTAATTCGGACGATAATTACTCTGGACCTTATAAATACATTCATGGATTTTTACGTCCAACAGATTATCTCACCAAGAATAGAGAAAGAAGCAAGATTGTGTGGCCATGTATGATACAGAGAGAGAGAAATATTTTTCTTTGATTATTTGATAACGTTTAGTGGGAACTGTGTTCTTTCTTTACTGTTTAAACTGTAACCTATGGCTAACCTTTAACCTTTGGGGTTATTAACTTTTCTTATCTTCTGAAGGAGGGGAGGGCATAGGTATTCTGATATTTTTCTATGCATGTAATTCTGATGTATTTGATCTTTCTCTTTTAGATATTCAATGTTGTAAAGTTTAGTGATAATAAACAACAAAGGAACTAACTTTGTGTGTGTTGGTCAGACCCATACCCATTTAACCATAGTTTTTTTTTTCACGTTTGTGTGTCTTGTTGTCACATAGCTGTGTGTGTAGGTGTTTAGTAAATTTATATTTCTCAATATAAGGGGGTGCAAGATTGTCTTATACTAAATTATAGTCGTATAGATAGGCTGGACTAGAGGAACTATTCAGTCCAGAGACAGATCTTCTCCTTAAACTATTCACTTGTGAAACTCTATTTCTTACACTTTTACTTCTTAAGTATTATCGCCATCTTCTATACTCAGGCGGTACCTTAAATAACTTTAACCTATCTAAGCATGACAGTATCGTCGCAATAAATGTGAAGAACCGTTGGCCAGTTGTTACAGACTTTCAGCAGAGTTGAATCGAGTTTCCATGTTCAAGTTGTGTTTATAACTCAGTCTCGAAAGAAGAAGAGATATGCGCGCGTTTCTTCGGCCAACAAACTGCTCTAATAGCGAAATAGTGATTCTCGCTCGGGGGACATTCCGGTAGGTCGCCGTTATCTCAGGTCAGTTAGATACAGGCCTGCCAACCATAAACACACACGCCCCGCGTCGACCAATGATCTGACAGCGAGTAACAGGCTGATTATCTGTTCAGTGGTCGGTTAGTTACGTGGGCGTCACAAATCACAATGTTGCGGATATCTATGACGACAAAAAAACAGGAGGTGCGATCTATTTGATCGAGGCCAGGTTCATGGCCCGGTGGCCCAGCAAACCGACATTTGCAGGGCGAAGAATAGACGGATCTCCACGAACGTAAACAGGGGCGAATGTGAAACGACCTGATGACTTGGAAACCCTGTGACTTAAATTCAAGGACATCATAAAGACAGCTACTGCAGAAGCATGTGGTGAAGCCCGACATGGGAACAAGAGAAAGAGGACACCTTGGTGGACAGAGGAAGTCAAATACTCAGAACAGAAACAAAGAACAAGGTGCTAGCAGCAGCAAAACAGAAGTCCTGGGAAGAATTTGGAGAAAAGCTAGAAAAAGAAGCGCAAGAAAACCAGAAATTGTTCTATATGACCCAAAGAATATGAGGAAGGAAAAACAATGCCCTCTCAAATTTATAAAGGACAAGCAAGACAAATTGCCCCGAAGGAAGTAATGGAAAGATGGAAAGAATATTTCTCAGAACTCCTTGATGGTAAGCAAGGTCAAGCATCAGAAATGATAACCACTAGCACAGAAGAGGAAACAAATGGTGATGAAGATGACATAAAGATGGAAGAGCTGAAGGCAGCACTGCAGAAAGTAAAGATGGACAAAGCAGCAGGGCATGATGGTATAACACCAGAAATGGTTAAGTACATGGGAGCATCAGGCGACCTATTACTCTTAAGGCCCTACAGGCAGCGTGGTGCAACAAGACCATGCCAAAGGACTGGGAGATTGCCATCATAAAATCAATTTTCAAAAAGGGTGACAATCGACAGTGTGGAAACCAAAGAGGCATATCCCTTCTCAGTGTCCCTGGTAAAATATACTCTAGAATCCTAGAGTAGAGACTTCGACGCCTAGCTGAGCCACAATTGGATAATGTCCAGTGCGGATTCCGAGCAAACCGAAGTACTCAAGACCTAATCTTCACACTCAGACAGCTGAATGAAAAGGCCCTTGAGTATAAGAGTGAGATCCATCTTTGTTTCATAGATCTGGAAAAGGCATTTGACAGGGTCCCCTGGAGCAAACTTTGGGACTGTTTGGCAAGGAAGAACATTCCAGCACCTCTGATTCATGCTATACAGAGCTTCTACAAGTCTTGCAGAAATTATGTGAGGACAGCAAACCATAAGACAGAAGAGTTCAGGACCACCACTGGTGTAAGACAAGGTGATATCCTGTCACCTTATCTTTTCATACTCCTCATGGACGATGTTATCAAGTCATGTAAGGAGAGAACAAGAAAGTATTCAGTGGGGTACAGGAAGATGAGACAGGTATGTATTTCAGAGCTGGCATTTGCTGATGATGTTGCCCTGATTGCTAAATCAGAAGCACATCTCAAATCCAACCTGCAAGTCTGGAAGGAAGAGCTGGAGAAGAGAGGGATTGTCATAAGCAGCTCTAAAACAAAATCCATGGTGATATCACGAGAAGAAAGAAGACATCAGATTAAGCTGGGAGAACAGGTCCTGGAGCAGGTCGACCACTTTAAATATCTCGGAGCTATTATAGACCGAAAGGGAGGCATCAAAGAAGAGTTGGCCACTCGAAAAGCAGCAGTTGGGAGACTTTTTCAGGCCATAAATCGAGGATTCCTCAGCAAGAGAGAGGTTGGTAAGAAAACGAAGATCGCTGTATACCGCTCCACCTATGTCCCAGTCTTGACATATGGATGCGAGTCATGGGCAATGACTACAACCCATAAAAGCCAGAGCCAAATCTCAGAAATGAGGTATCTGAGGAAGGTGGTTGAAGTAACAAGAAGAGACATGGTCCGCAACCAGACGATACGCCAAGGCCTAAAATCCCACCCCCTGCAGACCCAAGTAGAACAGTCCCAACTAAGATGGTTTGGCCATGTCTGCAGAATGGGAGAAGATCGTCTACCACGACAAGCATTGGAAACAAAGAGCCAGGGATCCAGACCCCTAGGACGACGCAGAGTCCGCTGGGAGGACAACATTAGACAATCTTTGAAGGACCGAGGACTAGAATGGAACCAGGCTATGAGGAAGACAGCCGATAGGATAGTCTGGGCTCTCTCTTCCAAACCTCTACACCTCACGGTAGAAGGGGAACGACTGAGTAAGTAAGAATAGACGGATCTCTACGGACGTAAAGAGGGGCAAATATGAAACGATAAATTACAATCTTTAGGCCGGGAGTCCCGACCTCAAAAGGGTGAAGCAATGTGGCGAGTTGCCTGTTATTTTTAATTTCAACTCGCCCCGTTCTTTTTCATTATTGTTGTTGTTTCCTTTTTATTCTATTCCTTTAGGGTTCCCGATTTGTAAACATTTCTTGGTTATTCTTTATGGCTTTAATAATTGCAGGAACAACCCCACCACCCCTTTCTTCTCGGGGTGGGGGTAACACCAACGTGCGTGGTTGCATGGTCTATTTTGGTTTCATCCTTCGCCTTGGTAGAGCAGTAAGACGGTCAGTTATTAGACGTAACTTTAGGTAAACTTACAGCGGCATCTGGCTTTGTGATCACGGGCGAGCAAATTTATTCCTTTGATCTCCATTTTCAGGGGAGAGACACGCCCGTTCGCTCGGAGATTCGTAGTGTCCCTTGGATAGCGGAATTCGTCTGATGTGGGCTAGCGGGAATAAAATGTTATGATTGTCAGGAAGCTTTCACAAGTCGGCTGATGTTCTGAAGCAGGTGTTAGGATCTTGTTATGTTAATTTTATGGCGAGCAGGCATTAGTTTGTTTGTAGAAGAGATGGAAAACTGTTAGGACTATTCTTTGTAGAGGCATGTTTCAAGGGAAACTCTTATGAGTGTTTTCAATTTTAATTTAGGTAGTAGCCCAGTTATTACGTCAATTGGGGGTAGTTGCATCTTTTGGAAGATAATTCTAGATCTATTACGTATCGCGTCGGTCTTCCCATGCACGTGTTCCTAAGCTGCATCAGAGAGTTGTTACTATAAAACAGGTCCTGGTCTGTTAGTAGGGGCTCAACATTCGGATTCCATTTTTGACCTCCAGAGCGATCAGACTTGCCATAACCGTGACCAGTCAACGTGGTGTATTTTTGAGACGAAGCATCATGAGAAATATTAGCCAGATAAGTTGAATTTATTTCTGTTTCTATTCTGAACACAAATGAAGCAGTTGATTATAATTAGTATTTGGTGATTGCTTGACACTAGCTAGGAGTGATATTGATAATTTAAATTAATAATAGTAATAAATAAAAAAAAGAAAAGAAATAAATTTTAATAGGCCCAGGTGCCACATGCTTTCCATTGCATGGTACAGCAGCCATTTTTGTTTTACTTAACTCACCAGGAAATAGCAATAAGTTGAATCCTCCTAA
This sequence comes from Oreohelix idahoensis, assembly GCA_024509875.1. Taxonomy (NCBI): domain Eukaryota; kingdom Metazoa; phylum Mollusca; class Gastropoda; order Stylommatophora; family Oreohelicidae; genus Oreohelix; species Oreohelix idahoensis. The sequence continues at coordinate 60,315 of JAMPIV010022967.1, read as the reverse complement.
ACTGTAATCGTAGATTCTAGTAGTGTTAATCAACTAGGCTATATATTAATAATAAATATTAGTGGAAAGGAAAAAAAAATTTTTTTTTTAGATTTGCCATATCAAAGAGTGAACCAAAATAGACAAAACTTCTAAGAATAAAAACTAAGAACAAGATAGCCCAATAAAATAAGTAAAATAACAATAACAAAAGAAAAGAAAGGGAGCTAAACGAAATAGGAAAGAACAATAAATAAATTCAAATAGGAAATTAGGACATTGTTACGGTATATGATATTAACGCCGTCTGCTAAAGGTTACCAGACGTGCAATTGTAAAGGTTAAGACATTTAATATATTGCGATAGATGTTTCAATTACTGAACGCTTCATACACGATCGATTATGACGTGTATAGCGTTGTTTAGGACACAGTCGGTAACTAAGAAACGCTACCCTTTTTCACATTGACCGTCAAGCTGTTAAGACGCGTCTGACTCTCCTTCCAATGTTGGGCATGGTATTGCCATACAGATATATTTTATGCAAGTACGGACATGGGTCAGTCTATTGCTATTACGAAGATTTGAAATGATTAAAGGTCAGTACGAAAGTGAAAATTAAGGAAGGATGAATTACAGTCCATAGTATTTGATTTTGCCAGACTCATAGACTCACTGTCGGCCGTTGGAAAACCCCAACCGCGCGTGCATACAGCTATGACAATCTGCATACAGTAATTTGATTATTGGACAAGGACTGATAGGATATCTACATATATATGCCATATATTTTCAAGTTATAATATGTACCTTTGTGATCAACATGCATGAATCGTCTTGACGTGTAAACTGTATTAAATATTTGTGGACTCAATGGAACCGACTTATCACGTCAATCGTATTCCAAGGTTCAATTATTGTTCAGAATCTTCCACCCCTGCATTCGCGTAATCTTACATAGAAGGCACGATACACGATCACTCAAGAATATCAAGAAGATAAAACAATGGCCAGACATTTATAACTGTTTTATTAATATCACATGGAACATTGTTCAGAGCTAACCAAACCACGCCTTGCAACACACCACTTGCAACAGTGGTGCCCGGTGTCTGGGGACGAGAAAACAACCAAAAACAAAAAAATTTTTTGAATGACTTTCGAAGGAAAATATTTACGATCAGTTTTCGATCACATGATCCAGCTGAAGATGACGTGGAACTCAGTCTAATGCCTAACAACGCGACGTCACTGAAATTCGTGTAGGTGAAACTATCGGAGAAACTGAAGTCGTTCTTTTAAGCCTAACCAAGGGAAAAATAAGTCATTTGAAGCAGACACAAGAAATGGACTACAGGAGCAGGCAGTCAGGGGCATTAGCCTAGCTGTTGACGACCTATAGCACTGATCGAGGCAACGGGAAAGATAAGTCTAGCTGTTTAAATTGTCGTCATTGCAAAACCGTAATACTGAGTCCATTTTGCTTTGATCAGGCATGTCTATGTATTTTCATGTATATATGTTAAATTTGTTTTCCATCGTATGTATTTGTTGTTAATTCGTGGGAGGCAGGGAGGATGAACTGAAATTAAATTCTGCGGCTCTCACGATGCCTGAATTAATTTCGGTCGTTTCTTAGGGCAGTTAAACGATTGCACCTTTGGAAACCCCATTGAGGTTTGACATTGGACTTGTTGTCCAAATCTGCTATCGTTTGACGATTTTGCGTTAGCTGTACTGTCCCGTAGATAATTGGTGTATTTTATTCGTATTCAGTTAATAATTTTATTCAGTTCTGTACCATGTTCGTTACTATTTCGTCCATTCTCCTCTGACTATCATTTATTTTATGATTATTAAATTTTCGTCCGTTATGAGTCCTGTGACGTCATCATTTTTCGCAGTCATTTTTTTTTTGTGTGTACCTTGAATATTCAGTTGACCTCCGGTCAGACCTTGCCCTTCATTTGGTCTGTGACATTTCCGCTTATTTTATTTAGTTCATAAATTCATTTTTAATTGTGAAAATGTCTTGTTTGCGTCTTGACATTGTTTGTACCCTTTAGTTGCATCATTGCTTGTCTGTCCTCATAATATATATTAATATTACATTAATAATATGATAATTATATGCAATAATACACTTGTAATTTAATTTAATTAATTTTTTCTAAAATTTAAGGTTAATATGGGACATTGCATAATTATGCAGTGATAGTCCAAGAAAGTAGCACTACAATTTATAATAGATGCCTAGGGCATAATAATATAATATATATATTGACAAAATAAACTAATCTTATATCTACCTTTGAGGTAATAGACCCATTGTATATTATTTAATATACTTTTCTTGTACTAAGAGAGTGACTTAGTACATTGAATAATATAGAAAGCACAGAAAGTACCAAAGAAGCCTCAAGACATAAAACAACCCAGGCAGTTTCCAAAAATAAAGATGAGCATGTAGTAAACATATGTCATTTAAAGTTAACGCAAGTAGCTGGTGAGGCTGTCAAGATCAAGGTACTAGATGAAGACAAAATTATAAACATCCTTGATCCTGTGTTAGGCAAAAAGGCGATAGCCAAAATTTCAAAAACCTATTTTGGCATAATCATTACCATAAATCAGAGTGACAGAATAAAAGAGATGTTAGAGGAACTAAAAGTAGAAGCAAAAACAGTGACTATTGCACGCAACATAAAAGTGAAGATAGAGCTAGCAAAAGAGACCAGTAGATGTGTGATAAAGGGGATAAACATTACCCTGTCAAGCGAGGAAGTTATGAACAACCTTGCAAAACACAACCCAGACTTAAAGCTGGTATACGTGGACAGAATAACAGTGAAAGGGAGTATTGTAACCCCAGTGGTTGTAATAACAACAGAATGGAGGGGAAACCCCTAAAACACTACTATTTGGGAAAACTAAGAAGAATACAGAAGCTTACATTCTCCCTGTGCTATAATGCTCCAACTGTTTGAAATTCGGCCACGGAAGGAACAACTGTAAGGGCAAAACAGTTTGTAGATACTGCTCCAGTAATCACCCCTCTGCACAGTGTGAAAAGGCAAAGGCAGATACCGACTACAAAAAGGCGAATGGAAACAGAAAGTGTATCAATTGCAAAGGGAACCACAGTGCCAGGTTTCAGGGCTGTCCAGTGTACTAGCTAACAAAACAAGCTCTAAAAAAATCCATCTTATCAAGAACACCATTTAAAACAGTAATTAAAGAAATAAAAGAAAATACCAAAAACACAAACAGTAAAGTTGTAGAAGAAATCAAGTCTGTAAAAGAAGAAATTACTTACTTACTTACTTAGTCGTTCCCCTTCTACCGTGAGGTGTAGAGGTTTGGAAGAGAGCGCGCCAGACTATTCTATCAGCTGTCTTCTTCCTGGCCTGGTTCCATTCTAGTCCTCGGTCCTTCAAAGATTGTCTAATGTTGTCCTCCCAGCGGACTCTGGGTCGTCCTGGAGGTCTGGATCCCTGGCTATGTTTCCCATGCTTGTCGTGGTAGCTGATCTTCTCCCATTCTGCAGACATGGCCAAACCATCTTAGTTGGGACTGTTCTATTTGGGTCTGCAGCGGGTGGGATTTTAGACCTTGACGTATCGTCTGGTTGCGGACCATGTCTCTTCTTGTTACTTCAACCACCTTCCTCAGATACCTCATTTCTGAGGTTTGGATCTGGCTTTTGTGGGTTGTAGTCATTGCCCATAACTCGCATCCATATGTCAAGACTGGGACATTGGTGGAGCGGTATACAGCCATCTTCGTTTTCTTACCAACCTCTTTCTTGCTGAGGAATCCTCGATTTATGGCCTGATAAAGTCTCCTAGCTGCTGCTTTTCGAGTGGCCAACTCTTCTTTGATGCCTCCCTTTCGGTCTATAATAGCTCAGAGATATTTAAAGTGGTCAACCTGCTCCAGGACCTGTTCTCCCAACTTAATCTGATGTTTTCTTTCTTCTCGTGATATCACCATGGATTTTGTTTTAAAGCTGTTTAAGACCATCCCTCTCTTCTCCAGTTCTTCCTTCCAGACTTGCAGGTTGGATTGGAGATGTGTCTCTGATTTTGCAATCAGGACAACATCATCAGCAAATGCTAGCTCTAAAATACAGACCTGTCTCATCTTCCAGTACCCCACTGAATACTTTCTTGTTCTCTCCTTACATGCCTTGATGACATCGACCATGAGGAGTATGAAAAGATAAGGTGACAGGATATCGCCTTGTCTTACACCAGTGGTGGTCCTGAACTCTTCTGACTTATAGTTTGCTGTCCTCACATAATTTCTGCAAGACTTGTAGAAGCTCTGTATAGCATGAATCAGAGGTGCTGGAATGTTATTCCTTGCCAAACAGTCTCAAAGTTTGCTCCAGGGGACCCTGTCAAACGCCTTTTCCAGATCTATGAAACAAAGATGGATCTCACTTTTGTACTCAAGGGCCTTTTCACTCAGCTGCCTGAGTGTGAAGATTAGGTCTTGAGTACTTCGGTTTGCTCGGAATCCGCACTGGGCTTCATCCAATTGTGGCTCAGCTAGGCATCAGAGTCTCTGCTCTAGGATTCTAGAGTAGATTTTACCAGGGACACTGTTTTTGAAAATCGGTGTTATGATGGCAATCTCCCAATCCTTAGGTATGGCCTTGTTGCACCGCGCTGCCTGTAGGACCCTTAGGAGTAATAGGTCGCCTGATGCTCCCATGTACTTAACCATTTCTGGTGTTATACCATCATGCCCTGCTGTTTTGCCCATCTTGATTTTCTCCAGTGCTACCTTCAGTTCTTCCATCTTTATGTCATCTTCACCACCATTGGTTTTCTCTTCTGTGCTAGTGGTTATCATTTCTGATGCTTGACCTTGCTCACCATCAAGGAGTTCTGAGAAATATTCTTTCCATCTTTCCATTACTTCCTTCGGGGCAGTAAGCAATTTGCCTTGCTTGTCCTTTATAAATTTAAGAGGGCATTGTTTTTCCTTCCTCATGTTCTTTAGGGTCTCATAGAACAATTTTTGGTTTTCTTGCGCATCCTTTTCTAGCTTTTCTCCAACTTCTTCCCAGGACTTTCGTTTTGCTGCTAGCACCTTGTTCTTTGCTTCTGTTCTGAGTATCACATATTCTCTATATTTCTCTATTTGTCCTGCTGTGTTTTTAGCTCCTAAGTATTGTTTCCATAGTGGTGCACCACTTCACATACCTAGGGTCTACCATCAATGACAAACTCTCACTGGATACAGAAATCGACAGCCGCATTGGCAAAGCTGCAGCTACCTTTGCCCGCCTCACATCGCGTGTTTGGGGAAACTCTAAACTCACAATGAAGACCAAAGCTGCGGTATATAATGCCTGCGTCACCAGCACACTCCTATATGGCAGCGAGACCTGGACGACCTATGCTAAGCAAGAAAGAAGGCTCAATACCTTCCATTTGCGGTGTCTACGCCGCATCCTCGGCATCTCGTGGAAAGATAAAGTGGCAAATGTCGAGGTGTTGTCACGTGCTGGCCTTCAAAGTATGTATACGCTTCTTAGACAGCGCAGACTTCGCTGGCTTGGCCATGTTCGCCGCATGGATGATGGTCGCATCCCAAAAGATATCTTCTACGGACAATTAGCAGAGGGCAAGAGAACAGTTGGGCGACCACAGCTGAGGTTCAAAGATGTGTGCAAGAGAGATATGAGGGCACTGGACATGGATCCAGCAACATGGGAGGATAAAGCTGCCGATCGCACTATGTGGCGATGCTATTTACGGCGCCACCTCAGATTGGGCGAAGAGAGGCTCACACAAGAAGCAGAGGTGAGGAGAAAACGTCGAAAGGAGCACCAGGAAAATAAGCAGCTGAGGGCTGTCACATCAGGGGCGCATTCCCATAGTCAGTTATGACTGAAGGGGCTATTATTATTATTATTATTATTGTTTCCATGCCATTTTCTTCTCTCTTATTTTCTCTTTGACTTCTTCTGTCCACCAAGGTGTCCTCTTTCTCTTGTTCCCAAGTCGGACTTCACCACATGCTTCTGCAGCAGCTGTCTTTATGATGTCCTTGAAGTTAAGCCACAGGGTTTCCAAGTCATCAGGTTGTTCTTCTGTGTTTCTCACCGCTGTAGCAATAAGCCCCTGATATCTGGTCTTAATTTCTGGCTCTTTCTGCTTGTAGGTCTTAATGCTCATTTCTTCCGTTCGTTTACTTGGTTTCTTGCGTGGTGCTGGGCAGTTCCTAGGCTGAGCAACTCTTTCAGTTGTTCTTTTGATTGTAAGCAGGTAGTGATCACTTCCAATCTCTGGCCCCTCCAGACTCTAGCATCCCAGACATATTTGAATGAGCTCCTCCTAACAATGGCATAGTCGATCACTGACTTCTCATTCTTGGTTGGTTCACACCTAGTGTATGCATGTATGCGCTTATGGGGGAACTTTGTGTTTGTGATGATCAGATTCTGCTCACTGCAGAATCTGAGGAGTCGCTTTCCATTGTCATTGAGAGTATCTTCTCCATATCTTCCGATAACTCCACCCCATCTAGCATGGTCATTTCCAACTCTGGCATTGAAATCTCCGAGCATGATAATTTCATCTAGGCAGTCATCCACTGTCCTTTGAAGCAGCTCGAAGAATTCTTCCTTGACCTCTGCTCTCTCATCCTCATTTGGCCCATACACTATGACCAGGTTGACTATGGTTTCTCCTTCTTTTAGTTTTACAACCATAATGCGCTCCGAGACAAAGTTCCATCCCTTGATACTATCTTTCTGGTTTTTGGCCACAATGCAACCCACGCCCCCTTTAGCTCTTTCAGATGTGGGTACACCACTGTATAGTAGAGTGTTGCCATTGAGATCCATGACTCTTTGTCCCTTTTTCTTTGTTTCGGTTGACTCCTTGTCCCTTTTTCTTTGTTTCGGTAATAGCCAGGATTTCTAGTTTTGCTTTTCTCATCTCTTCCATCAGCTCCCCTTCTTTCCCATTTATACTTCTTGTGTTCCAAGTTCCATAAGTCATAATCCGTAGTCCGTTCCAGTTCGTCGCCTTTAGAATCAGTCCGGTTTTCTCTCTTATATTACTTGTAATCATAGTTTAAGACAAACAGGTGATTGGCCTGTTGTGCCTTTGCATGGTGGAGGGGCTGCCTCCTTACGGCCTCCATGCAGGCCGCCATCCTCCTTTTTCATCCGGGCTTGGGACCGGCATAGGCGGAGTTGTGCTGAAAAGTGCAGAGGCAGTGCTTCAAGAAGTGAAAGCCATACAGACCAAATTGCCCAAGATGTAGCTATACTGACTGTACTGAAAGAAGAAAATGAAATAATACTAGTCAAACTGTCTGAACTAAAAGAGGAAAATGAAATAATACTAAAAAGAATGGAAAGTGAAAGACAGAAGATAAACCTAGGCAGAGAAGCGAATGTAGTATTGGATGAAAATAGGAAAGTGGTCAAAAAAAAAACATAATACAACAGGAAAACAAAAGCAACCTAGAAGAATCTATCAAAGAACAAGTTGAGGTACTTTTACCATACTTAGTGGAAAAAATTAGGTACAAAATGACAAGTCTGAATGAGGAATTTCTTGAGAACATGGTTGATAATGGGCCCACGAGTACAGGAAATACAGAATAAGAGCAAATTTGATAGTTTAACCAAAAATAAAAGGGATACTAGATGATGTTAAAGTTCAACTTAGAAGGATTTAGCATTATACAATGGAGTTGTAGGGGTATGAAAATGAATTTTGCAACCCTACTAGCAGAGACAGTAGGGAAATAACACTATATATGCTCTTCAAGAGACACATTAAACCCAAATAGTAGATATAGTTGTAAGGGCTTTAAGATACTTAAGCACAATAGGAAAGAAGGTAGAGGAGGGGGTGTCACAGTCTTAGTTAACGAAACATTTAAAATTATAGACTGGGAAGTATTTGATACAACCAACATAGAAGGTATCCAGGTTACTATAGCAGCTGAACCAAACAATCTAACAATCCTAAATGTATACGCTAAAAATGGCATAATTAAAGATGAAGAAATACTAGCCATAAGCACCAGACTAGGCCCCAAAAGTCATAGTAGGCGATTTTAATTCCCATCATTATGCTTGGGGTGGACAACATGCAGACAATGCAGGAAAGTGCCTACTTGACTTTATAGAAAACAATGACCTGCTAATACTAAATGATGGAACTGCAACTAGAATTAATCCACAAGCTAACACGGCAGACTCAGGAATAGATATAAGTATAGCAACTAACAACCTAGTGAATGTAAATTGGGAAGTGTTACAAGACACAAACTCAGATCATCTGCCCATTATAATAACCTTGAACGAAAACGTCATTCCAAACCCAGGACCAGAGAAACCAACTTTGAATTATAAAAAAGCAAACTGGGAAGCTTTCCAATCAGAGCTGGAGGTGATGGAATATAAAGACATGGAATCAGATGATACTGACTTGTGGTCAGAAACACTGACCAATGAAATTCTGAAAATAGCAATAAAATAAATAACAAATAAAAATATGCCACAGCACATAAAACCAATAAATAACATTAATAAGAAAAGAAAAACTCAGTAGAATAAAGAACCAGTTGCCTGGTGGAATAAAAGCTGTGCAGAAATTCATGAGAGAAGAAAAAAGGTCTTATAAAAATATTGAAATAACAGGACAGAAGAAAACTATGATGAGTATAAACATATTAGGAATGAATCTAACAGAATAATATTTAAAGCCAAAGAAACTAACTGGAAGAAGTTCTGTCAGTCACTTAAACATAGCACTCAAATTAAAGAAGTATGGAAAAAGCTTAAGGCAATCAAAGGGAACAATAAGAAAACAATAATGCCAACAATCAAACTACCAAAGAGAGCAGAAACAGATAAAGAAAAAGCTAATGCCCTTGTTGAGTATTTCTATAAAGTCAGTGCAAAAAGTAGTCTTGGACAGGAAGAAAATGAGAGAAGAGAAAGACTTAGGATACAGTTTTTAAAGGAACTACCAGACCAGATAGATGAAACCCTATTTAGATGCTGATATAACAGAGGACAAAGTAACTCGTGCAATAAAAGAGAAATCTAATACTGCCTCAGGGCATGATATACTTAGTTATGAAATCCTTAAGAAAGTACCCAAAAAAACTATAAACATAATAACTTCCCTTTATAACAAAATCTGGAGCTTAGGAAAGATACCAAAAGCATGGGAAGTAGCTATGATAGTACCCATCCTAAAACCCAATAAGGAAGCCCATGATGTAAGTTCATATAGACCTATCTTCTTAACATCACAACTAGGTAAAATACTGGAAACCGTTGTTAACAAAAGAGTTAAATTCTACCTGGAAAAAAATCAGTTATAAAGTCCAAACCAGTCAGGGTTTAGAGCAGACAGAAGTACAGTAGACCAGCTTGTAAGATTAGAACACGATGTAACGCTAGGTTTCAAGAGGAAAGAAAAAACAGTGGCGGCCTTTTTGGATGTCGCTAGAGCTTATGATGAATGCTGGAGCTCTTTACATAATGAAAAAGATTGGCATTACTGGTAAAACCTATAGGTATCTAGAAAACATTTTACAGGACAGGTATTTTTCTGTACAGGTGAATAATGATGTCAGAAATATATGAACAACAGAATGGGATTCCTCAGGGATCAGTGATTTCACCTTCAATTTTCACTATAGCTGTAAATGATTTAGCAGATGAATTTAACGACATTAAGAATGCAGTATCACAATTTGCAGATGACTGTGCCATTTGGCGATCTGGAAAAAACTTGGACCATGTTTACCAAAAACTTCAAAAATAAATAGACAAAGTTTCAGAGTGGATGAAAAGTTGGGGCTTCCAAATTAATGTAATTAAAACAGTAGGTACGATATTCAGCAAGAGGAAATAAAAAAAAAAATAACAAAATCAATAACCATTAAAGGACAGAAAATATGTACCTCCTCAACAACAAGATTTCTGGGCATAAATTTAGATAAATAACTAAATTGGAATAAACTGTAATGTTGTATATAAGCATTACCTCGTCATCTACACAAGCACACACATGTTTCAGAAGGGACTCAGTAAAAGCATGTTCAGTTCGTAGCCATGTTTATTTACAGAATATCGTACATGTCAAGATTCGCATTATATTACAATGTGTGGTTCGTACTTTAATGTATTCATATTACATCCCCCCTTTTTTGAAAAAAAAAATGTGTGCAAACATTTCCAACGAAATGTTTCATGTGAGAAAGGATAAGTATGTGTAATGCTCAGTGTGAGTATATATGTCACTGTCTGTATCGGCTGGGAGGTGTCACTGTACGGCCAGAACGAGTGGTGTAAAGTGCTGGTGGTTCTGCGGAAGTCCCTGGTTTAGCTTGAGTTGGTTGTGATTTCGGCCTTGGCGCTTGTTGGTTTTGTGGGGCACCAAAGTCTGGAGTTACTGCATTGTCTGTTGAAAGCATGGGAATTCTCTGTTCTGTTGTATTCTGTGGGATTTCTCTTATGTCCACTCTGTTTCGCCTCAGGAGGTTGCTGCTGCTGTCTGGTCTTAAAGTATAGCTCCTGGGTTCAGGGTTTCTGGAAATGATTGTTGCTTTTGACCATGTGTCATTGTTGTGGTTGTAGGTAGTCACATGCTGACTAGGATATAATGGTGGTAAGTCTTTAGCACATTTGTCATAGTTGGATTTCTGAACTTGCTGACGATGCTGAAGTTGATCATATGTGCTGTCTCTATGTTGTGGACGGAAGTGGACCTTAGATGGTAGGAGGTCTTTAATTCTTCTATCAAACATAAGTTCTGCTGGACTGTCGATCTTACTGTCTACCGGTGTTGTTCTCCATCTCAAGAGTGCTAGGTGTACATCCTCTGTTCTTGTTTTCTTCATGATTGACTTGATAGTTTGTATCTGTCTCTCAATGAAATCATTAGATTTAGGGTATCTAGGTGATGATGTTGTGTGTTTGATCTTCCAGTCCTTAGTGAAGTTTCTGTATGCTTGACCTGAGAAATGTGGACCGTTGTCTGATCTAATTTCATCTGGGATGCCAAACATGCTGCAATACTTCTTTGTAATGTCTGCAATAACAGCTGATGGTGAGGGTTGTGGAAGTTTCTCAATGATGGGAAATTTGCTGTAGTAATCAGCAATAATAAGATAGTCATTATTGTCGATTGAGAAAATATCAGTTCCTATAATGCTCCAAGGGCTCAATGGTATGGCTGATGGTATGAGAGGTTCTCTGCACTGCCTATTTGCATGTTCTTGGCAAATTGAACAGTTTTTTTATATAGTGTTTCTATGTCCTTGTTTATCTGTGGCCAGTAAACATCTTTCTTTGCTCTCAGTTGTGTCTTCACAATACCAAGGTGACTATTATGGAGCTGTTTAAGGATGATATCGCGTTGTGTTTCTGGTACAACAATGCGATCTCCTTTAAGGATCAGACCATCTTCGATGCTTAACTCGTCCCTCATCGAGTAGTATGGACGGATGTGTGTTGGAACTTCCCTGATAGAGCTTGGCCATCCATGGTATATCAGTTCTTTGAGAGAGTTAAGAATAGGATCTCTCGTTGTGTCTTCTCTGATGTGTTCAAGCCGATTATCGCTAAACTTGACAGAATCAACTTTGATGTTTGGGGTAAGATCTGTTATCTTGTTGGGGTTTGGTAGTCTGCTGAGAGCATCTGCAAAACCTATATCCTCTTTAATGTTGTTAATAGTTACCACACTCAGCTTTTCGCACATTGGTAAACCCAAAATTGCAGGTCCTTCAACATCTACCAAGTAAAATGTTGACGATGTCCATTCTGAGCCTCTGTATGAACATTCAAGTGTTACTGCTCCAAAACAGTCTATACTTGTTCCATTGTAAGCTCTTAGCTTTGTCCTGCCACTCCTACGTTTTACATCCCTTGTGGGAAATCCTTGCTCATCCACCTTGTCAGGCATGATCTGTCTGAATATTCTTAAGGGTAGAGTGTTACCTTGGGCACCTGTGTCTATCTTGAACCGAATGTTTCTTTCTTTGTGCATTTTAATTCCTGGTATTCGGAATTGTACCTTGCAGAAAGCCTGCGTTCTCTTTGGTTCATTACTGAAAGTTAGTATCTTCACAGTATCAAAAGTGGAAGGATCACTTTCTTCACTGGAGTCAAGGTCCTCAGTCATCATAGAGTGTGTTTGTTTTGACGACTTTCTGCTGTGAAGTTTGTGTTGAGCACTGTCTTGTTTCCTCTTGAAACATAATTTTATCCAGTGGCCCTCTTTCTGCAGTAATGACATGTAGAGTCTTTAGCTGGACAGTGGTTTTGTATGTGGTTTAGGCCACAACATTTACACATAGCACCTCTGCTTGTGTTGTGTTTTTCTTGTTGTTTCGAACCAGTTGCTTTGTTGTGTCTAGGTTTATAGCTTTTCACTGCATCCACCTGGGCTGCTAATGTACCTTGCTGAATTTGTTTAATGCTTAGTGCTTGTGCCTCGTGTTTCCTGCCTTCATCCAGAAGTTGTTGTAAAGTTAGCGTATCACTCTGGCTCAGTAGCCATTTCTGGAACTCTGGCATTGGTGTGCTAAGAAGAATCTGTTCAATAATTCGCTCTTTTTCTTCTTCGTTGCTAAAGTTACATACTCTTGTTTTCTCCTTAATGCGAGTGAAGAAATCATCTAGGCTTTCACCACGTTTCTGTCGCAGGTGGTGAAGCTCTAATCTTGCCGCTCTAAAGTTTGTGTGCTTTATGATCAGACGCTTTTCAAATTCGTCCAATATGGCTACGGGGTCGGTTGCCGACTCAACCGGCATGGCGGTAGCAAAACTGTTGTAGATTTTCAAACCTTCATCGTCCAATGCTTCTAGGATATATGGAGTTAGGGTTTGTCCTTCCAGACCAGTGGTCTTGGAATATAGATCTATGCGTTGGCGCCATAACAAGAAAGCTTCACTCTTATCACCTTGACCGGCGAATCTCATTTGCGGTGCGTTGCGATATTGTTTCACCGCCATGGCTGACCACGATGACGAAAATTAGCCAAATACTGTACTCACGTGTTATCGTGTAGCTGTTTTGCGTCAGTCCGGTATCGACCGCTGCCACCATGTAATGTTATGATGTATGTATATAAGCATTACCTCGTCATCTACACAAGCACACACATGTTTCAGAAGGGACTCAGTAAAAGCATGTTCAGTTCGTAGCCATGTTTATTTACAGAATATCGTACATGTCAAGATTCGCATTATATTACAATGTGTGGTTCGTACTTTAATGTATTCATATTACATAAACGTATAGACAATTTAGTAGAAAGCTGTAGGGGACCCCTAAATATACTAAGGATAGTAAAAGGTAATGGATGGGGGTCCAGCAATAAAATAATGCTTATGTTCTACAAGTCTTTCATCAGGGGGAAACTGGATTATGCCAGCATGGTCTATGACTCAGCGGCAGCTTCTAACAAAGCAAAACTAGACAGAATTCAAAATGCAGCCATGAGAACCATTACAGGTGCATTTATGTCAACACCAGTAGAAGTGCTAGAATTAGCTCTTGGCATACCACCCCTTGGTCTAAGACAGAAAGAACTAAGATTAAAATATTGGAGTAAAGTAGCACAAGAAGTGACCCACCCAGCACATAAAGCATTTGTCAAAAACCAACCAAGTGTATGGGACGTCTCCTTAAATAAAGATAGATATCCAACAGGGTGGAGAACTATAGAAGATCTAACGCAGTTCAAAGAACTGTCAAACACAATTAAATATAGTAATAAATATAGAAGCAAAATACCACTCTGGGAACTAAAAACACCAATCATACACTACTCACTTTCTGAAAAGATCAAACAAAACATAGAAGATAAGGAAGCCAAAATGATAAGTAGAAAGTTCATAGATCAACTAACAAAACAAAGTCTGGCCGTCTACACTGATGGATCAAAGGGTGATAGTGGGCAACTAGGCACAGGAGTCGTAATACCACAGTGGGGAATTAAAAAAAGGTACAGTGTAACTGAAGGGGCTTCGATTTTTACCGCAGAGATGGTAGCAATTCTAAAAAGTTTAGAAATAATCAAAGATAACCCACCAGAAGCTGTTACGATATTTACAGACTTACTATCATCACTACAAGCACTAGAACATCCAGGTAAATGTAGCTGGCCAGACATAAAGGAAGAAATTCTAGAATTTAATACATCACTAGGGAACAGAGGATGTAGTGTGAGGCTAGTGTGTGTTCCAGCACACATAAGTATAGCTGGTAACGAGTTGGCAGACCAGAACGCCAAGAATGGAAGAATAAGTAAAAAAATATATAAGAGCAGGACTGGGAAGGTCGGAGATCAAGAGCCAAGTGAAGCTAAATATAAACGAGGAATGGAAGACAACATGGAAGAACAGTAGAAAAGGCAGACACAAGTTCAAACTGCTGAAACAACCAACAAGGACGTTCCAGGTCAGAGAAGAATTAAAGATACCATTGAACAAAAAACTGTGGCGTCTCCGTCTTGGTGCAGCATACTTTATGATAGAGGAACCACACTGCCAAGAATGTCAGGAAGAGAATGACATAGACCACTACCTGATCCACTGTAAAAAGTACGAACAACAAAGGCTTGAACTAAAAACTTACTATAGAAATCACAATATAGACATGACAGGTGTTAAGGTTTTAAGTATAGATGCCCCAGGAGGTGACCAATCAATACTAAAAAGATTTATACATAAAACAAAGGAAAACATATAAGGTTAGTACTTCAGAAAAGACATTCAACCAAATAGAAGTTAAGCAGCAAGAGCTAACAAATCAATTAAAAAAAAAAAAAAAAAAAAATTACTAACTACTCATTGGACAAGGAAAGACAACGAGGTTTAAAAAAAGATTTAAAAAAAAAAAACAACTCAAAAAGAGAAAATAAAATGACAAATACTAATATAAATTAAAATCAGCAACTGCAAAAGACAATAGTTACTTGTATTTAAATTGAATACAAAATTAGTAAATAAAATGACACTAAATACCCCAATTATAACCAATTTTCAGGTTGAACGGGGTAGACCAAGATGGAATGAGAAGCGGCAATAACGGTCAGCTGTTAAGTGCCCGCTCTCCACCCATCACCTCTTCAAAACAACAACAACAACTAGTCGGGGCTCTCAGTCCTGGAATATTGTTGCTGTGAATAGTGACATACATAAATTCAGTTTTCCTGAAGGGATATTTTGAATGTCTTGGTATGTACTTAGATTAGATAGTTGGTGTGAAGGAATTTTGGCTAAGGACTTTTGCAAGACAGATTAAGCCTTCTAAGGGGATTTTTTTTATTATTAGTCAGTAGTATTGCCATCAATTACCTGACCTCTAAAGGCTTTAGCCAGTGTATTGTAAGTTTCATTGGTAATTATATGATGTCTAGCCAGTGAGTTTCTTTGAAAAAGTTGGTGCTGTTATTAATATAGAACTGAATGAGTATAGGACCTATGCCTGATGTAGTACTGTGTACAATATATATATATATTTAAATATATATATATATATATATATATATATATATATATATATATATATATATATATATATATATATATATATATATATATATATATATCTTTTTAATTTAATGAGTTAATTGTTCAAATTGCACACAAGAATACCTTAAGGTTCAACCAATCAATTGACAGTTGTTTTGCATCTAGGTCACTAGAGTCTTTTGGAGTACGGGCTTTCCCGTTAGTATGGTGTGTGGCCTCCTCTTGCATCGATCAGCGACTGGCATCTCCTGGGCATGGATGCGATCAGACGTCCGATGTGGGCCTGTGGGATAGCTGCCCACTCTTCCTGGAGTACCTGGAACAGATCCCAATGATTGGCTGGAGCAACGTCTCGGCGACAAACACGTCTATGCAGCTCATCACACAGGTGCTCAATCGGACTCATGTCTGGAGACAGGGATGGCCAGGGAAGGGTGAGAATGTTGTTGGCAGTCAGGAACTGCGTGGTCAACCGTGCACAATGGGGTCTGGCGTTGTCCTGTTGAAACACAGACCTTTGGGCAGCCAAAAGTGGAAGGACATGGGGTCGAAGAATTTCATTGACGTATCGTTGCGCATTCAAGCCTCCTTCAATGTGCACCAATTGACTCCTTCCGTTGTAACTGATCATTCCCCACACCATTGCACCTCCACCACCGTGCGGCGGAGCTTCATCAACGCAATTTTGGGCAAAACGTTCATTTCGCCTACGGTAGACCCTACCCCATCTATCATGACGCTGCAACAAAAAGAAAGATTCGTCACTAAACCAGACACGTCTCCATTGATTGTCAGCTGCCCAGGGACGATGCTGGTTGGCCCAAAGAAGTTGATTTTGGCGATGGCGGCGCGTAAGGACAGGTCCTCAGTGAGGTCGTTGTGCCCAAAGTCCAGCGTCATGCAGTCTATTCCGGACGGTTTGATCAGACACATGACGTCCTGCAGGCAATGACTGGGCAGTTGAGGAAGCTGTTGTAAACCTGTCTCTGAGGTGACGAAGCCGAATAAAGTGATCCTACGCTGCTGTTGTCACTCTGGGTCGTCCACTGCGATGCCGGTCTTCAACTGAGCCAGTGGCTTGGAACCAGTGTCAAAGTCAACTGATGGTACTCTGATGCACGTTTAGATGCCTGGCAACCTGACTTTGACTTTCGCCTGCATGCAGTTGGCCAATAGCAATGTTCCTTAAATTTATCGATAGAGACGCCATAAATGCCTGCTTAAAAATGAACTGAATTTTTTTGTGTGTAGCGTTATCCTTTTATAGGGTTTCAGTTGCGTAGTCAGTGAATAGCGTTCACCCCAAATTTTGTTGCCTTCACGTGCGCGCAACATGAGCTGTGGTCAAAAATTGCGTCATAAACACTATTGACCACTGCGTTGTAACGATTACAAAAACGAACGCAATTCAGGTCAACACGTGCATTTGACACTGTAAAGAACATTTGAGGCTGGTTTTTGTATAACCTAGCACCAAGTTTTACTTACAAACTCATAAAAACGTGCCCTCGGATAGCTATGCATTTCTTTTTTTGAACAGTGTATATATATATATATATATATATATATATATATATATATATATATATATATATATATATATATATATATATATATATATATATATATATATATATATATATATATAACAGATTCAGGGTAATCACAATGTGTTAGGATAACTTGAGAAATAGGAGCGTATGTACTCGGGTTTTTCTTTTAACCCTCAGTGGCCGTGTGTATTAAAATTAGCTCCTGAAGGAAATGTTGGGTGTAGGGTGTATTAGTGTTACGATAAATAGTGTATGCATTTGTGTATAGATAATTTGTGTCTACTTTTGATAAACCTTTCATATGCTGCCTTGGATAAGTGTAAGGCTCGGGAACCATTAAATATAGGAACATAGGGGAGTACAGAGAAGCGGTGTTGTGACACGGATCTGCCTAGGTCACGAACTGGCCTCAGAAGAAATCAGGTCAGCCCGAGTCAGTGTTAAGCGTAAGAGACAAGCTGTTGTCTTGTGAAAGAGAGGAGAAGGGGTGAGCTATTAACAGGGTCGGGCTGATCCGATGGACAGAAATGGGTTCGGGCATGAGTGATTGTATTTAGTTTAAGTTTTATCAAGGTGTGGGAAAATGGGGTGTATGTAAATATTTGTGTTTGTAATGTTGAATTATGGTGATAGTGAATTGGTTGTGAGAATTTCTAAAGCAGTAGACCACAAACTGAGGAAAGGGCAGTCCAAGAGGAATAAGATCAATGTGAGCAACCCTGAACCCATATCAGTAAGGAATCAGCAACTGGAACAGACAGACACCTTCACATACCTAGGATGTATAGTAACACCAGACGACGGAGCAAGCAAAGACATCAACAACAGAATGAACAAAGCAAGAACAGCAAGATATAGATATCTATATTCACCAACGGCCTCTTCATCAGTTATTCTGGAGAGGAGAGAGGGAAACCATGCCTCTCGAATACTAACGGGAGGAGGTACACCTGAGCCTAAGAAGAAGACGATAGCAACAGGAAGGCACCAAATTGAAGGAGAGGGGAGAGAGTGGAGTTAGTTGTTTCAGGAACTGAAGAGTTAGATAGATATAACTTGGAGGTGAGCCTCTTAGGTAGATGAAGCAGAGGGCTTGGTGTAGAAATTAGTTGTGTAGGACAGCCTGGAGTGTCTTTGAGACCTTTTAGTTCGATTAGTTATTAATTCTTCTTGTGTCTGGTTAAAAGGGACAGAGGGAAAACTGGTGGAGTGTAGTCTGTTGTTCTATGGGACTCCACGGTTTTTCTTAGTTGAAATAGCATTGTGTCAGGTGTTGGTGTCTCTTACATCGAACGCCCCTCCTGCATGTGTTTTTTAATACCTTATTTGTTTCTATTGTAGGTGTGGAAGAGAGTGTGGAAATTTGATATTTGTGTCATTCATTTTCTTTTTTTTTCAGCTTGTGCGAACTTGCACGTTGCTCTTTTTTTGTGTGAAACATTTTCTTAGCTGTACAGTTGTGTCTGGATATTAATTTGTGTGCACCTTATCTCCACGGAGCAAGAGGTGGTGAGTTATATAGCAGTTATATAAACAAGTCACAAGTGGCAGGGGAGAGTCAATCTAGGTTCTCACCCTTGAAAATATAAGTCTCATTCTCCACATTCACTTAAAATCTCTTTTTAATCTATCTTCTCAGACATTTCTCAGACTTGATGTTGAGTCTCTTTACAAAGACAGACTCTTATATAAGCCACGTTGTGACAGACAGCTCAGTGTGGACAACGTTTGTTTTGTTGTTTGTTTTTGACACAGCCCAAGGTTGTAGTGATGTGTTACCAAAGATGACAAAGGCCAAGCCAGATTTTAAATTTATAGCTGCCGTAATGATCCATACCATACACCATTCATCTTGTAAATCCTTAGTTGTAACAGCTGTGGCAATAAGTGGTCCAGTTACCAAGGCCAAACTGAATAAAACCTGCATACCTCGGTGCCATATGTAAAGGTAGGACGTTTGGACATGGTTGTTCCAAAAGTCGTACACACAGAAAATAAAAGAACTATAACACTTGCCACCTACTTATGCTGCTCATTCAAAAAGGGTGTCCTGAAAGCGAACACAGTTGCGAGGCCTTGACAAAGGGCAAAGCAGATTTTTCTCATTCTGTTCGTGGTTATAAATTTCATATTAAGCAGTCGATTTCCTAGCGCTGACCAGAACATCATGGCAAGAAAGCAAAGTGCAGATGTCACAGCCAGGAAAAGGCCAGCATCCTGCAAAGAAAACTTGAGAATGCTTGTCAGGTAGAAAGGCAAACAGGCTGATACCATGATGACACCCCACATGTGACATACACCAGATATGCCAGAACAAGACGTGATGTAAAAAATGTTTGATATGGCAGTCTCTCAATGCCTTTTTGATGACGTGATTCATGCCAACTTGATGAGCCACAATGTAGGCTTTCTCTTTGTCAGAAATAAAGCGGTGGTTTTCTGGTTTCTGAGTGCTAAGACAGTACCAGGTGACAGTCCATATAACTATGAGCAAACCGCAAAAATGAAATATTAATGACCAACCGTTGTCTGCTGTTAAAACACACAAAAATCCAGCAATCAAGAGACCTACAGCACCAGCTAGAAACCAACCTGAGACAACAATAAAGACGCTTGTTAATTTCTCTTTTCATGGTATCCAGCACGCCATAGTATCTCCTGCGATTGGAACATTGGCGTTTATACAGAGTCCTGATAAAATTCAAATAGCCAGGAAAAGGTAGATGCTTGTTCTCGTAGCTATTGGCACCACAAAACATGAGAAAGCCATAATCAAGCTAAAGATGGTCAAGTTTGTTGCCAAGGTAACCGCTGATGATGTGAGAAAGCTGTTGACCCAGGAAGCCTGTGAACAAATGGCCGGATATCAGAAGACCATGGGTTTCAGAATCCCAGCTGAATTCATAGACTTGTTCCATTAAACAATTGAGACACTTGCTGACGCTCACACAAATGAATGTCAACATTTCATTCATTCATAACCCTCCACTCCCAAAGGAGCATAGGCCTACAACAAACACATGCCAAGTCCTCCTGTCACGTGCCATCATCTCAAGTTCTTTCCATGTTCTCCTCATTATTTTCACCTCTGTTTCCAGCTCTCTTCTCCATGTGCTTCTTGATCTACCTCTGCCTCTCTTGCCCTGGGGGTTCCAGAACAAGGACTGTCTTGTAATGCTATCAACAGGTTTCCTAAGTGTGAGTCCTATCCATCGCCATCGTCTTCTTCTCATCTCTTGTTCCACTGGCACTTGTCTAGTTCTTGTCATCAGTTCCACGTTGGTAACTTTGTCATACCATTTTAATCCCTCTATTCTACGCAAGCACCCATTTATGAAAGTCTGTAGCTTTTTGGTTGTTGTCTTTGTTGTTCTCCATGCCTCCGAGCCATACAATAGGACTGACTTCACATTTGAGTTGAAGATTCTTATTTTCGTGTTGGATCTGATTTCTCTTGATCTCCATATATTTCCCAATGCAATGAAAGCTCCTCTTGCCTTTTGTATTCTTATTTTGATATCGCTGTCTGTCCCTCCAACTTTGTCTATATTACTGCCAAGACATATGTACGATTCTACATCTTGTAATGGTGTTTCTTCAAGTTCAACCGTGTTATCATTACCTGCATTTATTCTCATTATTTTTGTCTTTTCCCTGTGTGTTTTCAGACCTAATTGCTGTGACCTCTCATCGAGTGTTTTCAATTTGTCCTGCATTTGATTACGGTTATGGGACAGAAGAGCCAAGTCATCAGCAAAATCCAGAGCATCCAACTGCTTAGTCAGAGTCCACTGGATTCCATTTCTGTTGTGTGTTGTCGATGATCTCATAACCCAGTCTATTTGCTAGTAAGAAAAGAAATGGAGACAAGAGGCATCCCTGTTGCACTCCTGTTCTTATCCCAAATGGTTCTGTAAGCTGTCCTTCGTGAAGAACTCTGCATGTCATGTCTTCATATGTTTTCTTTATTAAATTAATGATCTTCAGGGGAATTCCATAATGCCTCATCAATTTCCAAAGTGATTCTCTGTCTACACTGTCAAATGCCTTTTTGTAGTCCACAAATCCGATGTATAGTGGTGAATTCCATTCCAGACTTTGTTCAACTATTATTCTCAAAGTGGCTATCTGGTCTGTACATGATCTGTTTTGTCGAAAACCTGCTTGTTCATCTCTCAGTTTCTTGTCTATGGACTCTTTTAATCTCTCAAGGATAATCCTGTTTAATACTTTTCCTGGCACTGATAGTAACATTATTCCTCTATAATTTGTGCACTCTTGTAAATTTCCCTTCTTAGGCAACTTAACCAGATATCCTTCCTTCCATTCTGCTGGTATCTCTTCCTTTTCCCAGACTTTACCAAGTAATTTATATAACATCTCTGTAGCCGTGTTGATATCTGCTTTGATGGCCTCTGCTGGAATGCCATCAGGTCCAGCCGCTTTTCCATCTCTTAAAAGCTTTATGGCTTTCTTTAATTCTTCCTTCGTTGGTCTTTCACCATTAATTTGTAGCTCTTCTTCTGCTGGCTGGATGTCCGGTGGGTTTTGTGGAGCAATTCTATTGAGAAGGTCCCCAAAATATTCTGTCCATCTCTTCATTTGCTCTTGTATATTGCTGAGCAGTTTCCCATTCTTGTCTTTTATGAGACAACTTGTTTGCTCGTATTTCCCTGTTAGCTTCTTTGTGCTGCTATACAGTTCTCTCATATTTCCTTTGCCTGCAGCATCTTCTGCCTCTCTTGCCAACTCCTCAATATACTTCCTCTTGTCTCTTTTGATACTTCTTTTTACTTCTTTGTTTGCTTCTGTGTACACTTCTTGAGCCTTGGCTTTGGAACTTCTGGTTTTGCTTTTGTTTAAATCTGCTTTCTTGTTTTTTCTGTCTTTTATCTTATTGATGGTTTCTGTTGTTATCCATGCTTTTTGTTGTCGTTCCCTTTTCCCCAGTATTTCTTCACATGTCTCATTCCATACCATTTTGACCTGCTGCCAATAGTCTTCTGTATTCTCTACATCTTCCAGCTGTTGGAGTATTTGGAATTTGTAGGATACTGTGACCGCAAATTTGTCTCTTGTTTCTTGATTTCTTAGCTGTCCTACATTAAACTGTTGTCTACAATTTTGCATTGTTGCATATCTCTTGAGTTTCATTTTTACTTTGGCTATCAGAAGATGGTGATCTGATGCCACATCTGCTCCTCTATATACCTTTACATCCTGCAATGATGATCTAAATTTCTTGTTTATGCATATATGATCAATCTGATTTTCTGTTCTATGGTCTGGTGATATCCATGTTGCCTTGTGTATTCTCTTATGTGGAAACATGCTTCCTCCTATAGCCAGTTGATTTAAAGCACAGAAGTTTGAGAACAGTTCCCCATTTTCATTCATTATTCCTAGCCCATGTTTTCCCATGACTTCTTCAAATCCAGTGTTGACTGCACCTATCTTTGCATTCATGTCACCCATCAAAATTGTGATATCTCTTCTTTTTACTTTATCCATAATTTCCTGTAGTTTAGTATAAAATGCTTCTTTCTCAGACTCTTCTTTGTCGTTAGTTGGTGCATAACATTGGACGACATTTACATGAATTTTCTTTTTAGTTGTTTTGAAAGTAGCTGTTATTATTCTGGGTCCAATAGCTTCCCATTCAATGAGTGCTTTCTGTGCTTCTTTAGATAACATAAGAGCTACCCCTTCACTGTGGTGTGAACTTTCGTCTTCATGTCCTGAGGACAGCTCCAATTCACCTGTGATGAGTTTCTTCTTGTCTACCCCCTTCCACTTTGTTTCACACATTCCTAGAACCTCGATTTTGTATTCCCTCATTTCACCTGCTACTTGCGCCACTTTCCCTTGTTCGTTTAATGTCCGAACATTCCAGGTGCCAAATCTGGAAGTTCTCCTAGAAGAAAGAAGGTTAGTCAGCAACACAGACTCCTTTCGGCTTTCTCTGTGTTGCATCATATGCCTCCCCGCGAGAGGACCTTCCCCTGTCTTGGATGGCTGTGTTTTATTTCCTTTATTTGACGTGTCCATATTTGTTGAAGTTTTTTGTGGTTTAAATTTTTTTACAGAATGGGGTAACCGGCCCCATGCCCAACCCTCCTTAGTCGCCTTCTATGACATGCTTGGCAGGGAACAGTGTTACTATTCTTTGCTCCCCTTTCGGGCCCCGGTAACACACGGGTGAATGTCAACATACCAGACCAAATAATATTTGAGGAATCTTCAAGTTGCCAAGACTATTCTAATGAGCAAGAAGTCTAGAGTTCCCAAAAGTTATTTGGGGCAATTTGTAACATATATTTAATACTCTGAATTTGACATGTTTGCACTTGCTGGTGGTTGTACGAGGTTGGCAACCTCAGCATGTAAAAATGATATATTCATGAACCACCACAGTTAAGCGCTGGTGATTGCTTCATGTGGGTTCTCAAAGGGAACTAAAAGTAGAGGTAATCCCAGACTCCAAATGGAGCAAGGAGTGGATGACACTAAATCAGAGTCATTAGTTAATGACCCCAAGTCTAAAGTGATCCAATGTGGCAAGAGGCTGTTTGGCTACTGGGAGAGTGGTCTTGAACATTTGCTGTCTGGGATGTGAGCAGCGCAGCACCAGGCAGGTGGACTTCTTAAGGAACATCCCTTGCCTATTCCCTAGGATGGTGTCTCTACCAGGGTGATAGGATGATATTTCCACCATATATTGCAAATATAATACATTTGATCTCATAGTTTGGACACAAAAATGTGAAGGACATCCTAGTTTGGATTATGATTACTAACAGAAGTAACTCAAAATATTAAAATATATATATATAAGATGTTGATGATGAATTAACTGGAACAATCCTATCAAAATTAAAAAAAAACACCTGGAATGTCATGTGAATATCAACCAATTGGACAATTTGTATCTTGATTCTAACAAGTGGTGGGAACAAAGTATTTCAGTGAATACAAAAGTATGAATAAATTTTGTTAGATCACAAAATACACCAACTATGTAAGAGTACTCTCCAGTGTGTATTTTTTCAACATTTCAAGACTTATAGACTATGTAACCTACACATCACAAATATCATAAATATAAAGATACTCCTTTAAGTGTATTCTTATGTGTGTTCTCAAACTAATAAACCTTACATTGCAAACATCACATTTTTAAAGCTTCTTTCCTGGTGTAGTTTTGTATCTTCTCAGACAACCACAATCTGTGAACCCTATACCACAAACATCACATTTGAATGTTGTCTCTCCAGTATGCACCTTACTATGTCTTTTCACACTAACAAACTGTGTAAACAATACACTATAAATATCACAATTTATAGGCTTCTTTTTAAATATGTACTTTATGGTATCTTTCTAGATTAAAATAGCATGTAAACCTCACACGATACACCTGTAATGTTTCTCTCCTGTATGTGCTATTTTGTATGCTTTCAGATTAGAAGAATTTGTAAACCCTACTCCACAATCATCACACTTGAAAGGTTTCTCTCCAGTGTGAATTCTTTTGCGTTTATTAAGATACCTACATTGTGTGAACTATGCACTAGAAACATCACACTTGTAAGGTTTCTCTCCAGTATGTATTCTTTTGTGTTTTTTCAGACTAGAAGGTTGTGTAAACCCTACTCCACAAACATCACACTTGTAAGGCTTCTCTCCAGTATGTATTATTTTATGTTTATTAAGACCACTATAGCATGTAAACCGTACTCCACAAACATCACA
Organism: Oreohelix idahoensis; assembly: GCA_024509875.1. Lineage (NCBI taxonomy): Eukaryota > Metazoa > Mollusca > Gastropoda > Stylommatophora > Oreohelicidae > Oreohelix > Oreohelix idahoensis. Next base: position 35,492 of record JAMPIV010022967.1, on the reverse strand, counting down.
CTTGTAAGGTTTCTCTCCAGTATGTATTCTTTTGTGTTCTTTCAGATGAGAAGACTGTGTAAACCCTACTCCACAAACATCACACTTGTAAGGTTTCTCTCCATTATGTATCCTTTTGTGTGATTTCAGAGTAGAAGAACCTGTAAACCCTACTCCACAAACATCACACTTGTAAGGCTTCTCTCCAGTATGTATTCTTTTGTGTTCTTTCAGATGAGAAGACTGTGTAAGCCCAACTCCACAAACATCACACTTGTAAGGCTTCTCTCCAGTATGTGTTCTTTTGTGTGCTTTCAGAGTAGAAGAATTTGTAAACCCCACTCCACAAACATCACACTTGTAAGGCTTCTCTCCAGTATGTATTCTTTTGTGTGCTTTCAGAGTAGAAGATTTTGTAAGCCCTACTCCACAAACATCACACTTGTAAGGCTTCTTTCTAGTATGTGTTACTTCGTGTGCTCTCAGATTAGAAGACTGTGTAAATCCTGCTCCACAAACATCACACTTGTAAGGCTTCTCTCCAGAATGTATTCTTTTGTGTTGTTTCAAAGTTGAAAAATTTGAAAACCCTACTCCACAAACATCACACTTGTAAGGCTTCTTTCCAGTATGTATTACTTCATGTGCTCTAAGATTATAATACCATGCAAACTGTACGCCACAAACATCACACTTGTAAGGCTTCTGTCCAGTATGTGTTATTTTGTGTTTTTTCAGACTAGAAGTTTGTGTAAACCCTACTCCACAAACATCACACTTGTAAGGCTTCTCTCCAGTATGTATTATTTTATGTTTATTAAGACCACTACAGCATGTAAACCGTACTCCACAAATATCACACCTGTAAGGTTTCTCTCCAGTATGTATTCTTTTGTGTTCTTTCAGATGAGAAGACTGTATAAACCCTACTCCACAAACATCACACTTGTAAGGCTTCTGTCCAGTATGTGCTATTTTGTGTTTTTTCAGACCAGAAGTTTGTGTAAACCCTACTCCACAAACATCACACTTGTAAGGCTTCTCTCCAGTATGTATTATTTTATGTTTATTAAGACCACTATAGCATGTAAACCGTACTCCACAAATATCACACTTGTAAGGTTTCTCTCCAGTATGTATTCTTTTGTGTTCTTTCAGATGAGAAGACTGTATAAACCCTACTCCACAAACATCACACTTGTAAGGCTTCTCTCCAGTATGTATTCTTTTATGTTTATTAAGGTACCTACATTGTTTAAACTCTACACAACAAACATCACACTTGTAAGGCTTCTCTCCAGTATGCATTCTATTCCATTTTTTACAAGCTAGCATTTCATCACAATCATCATGCTTATAAGGGTTCTGTATTTCCTTACTCCGCATGTTGTTTACTAATACACAACTTATATCAACCCCATCAAGTTTATGAGTTTTTTTTCTGATGTCATCTGACCCACTTTCATTTTGAACCATGACCTTGAAATCATTCTGGGTCTTTCTGATGTCTGCTAATTTGTCTTGACAAATAATGGAATGTAAATCTTCATCACTTCCAGTTGTTCCAGACTCATCATAACTGTCATTTGTCAACAATACAACACTGGTATAATCATTCTTGTACAATCTTTTATTGGTGTTGATGCTCTGGGCTTGGAATGGTACATCTGAAATTATATGGGATTTAGATGAAAATAAATAACAAGTATATGATAAGCAATCAGTTACTAGATGTCCTAAAGTGTGTAGCTCTATACAATTTTAGCAAGACATATGGCTTAGTCGTAATAAAAAATTGGGGGCTAGCATCAAATTTCATTCTATATCAGTAAAATAAACAATTTCCTTCACTGTGAGCAAAACTTTTGTTTAACATATGTTTATATTAATGCCTGCATTGATTTGCTTTGCCTCTGTTAAATGTTTACAAGTTCTGCTGAATGTCATGAGTAGACACAAAATGTTCAATTTTTAGAAAATTTGCATTATGTTAATTCTGGAAAATAATTTTGACTTTTGTTTGTGACATTACCGGGACCATAAAAGTAGCAATGAAGTTTACTGAACATATAAATTCATAATATATTGTAATAGTGCACAGAGTTATATTAGAGTCCCCTTACCAGACAGGAAGAAAGAGAAAGGTAACACTTCTGGACTTGTATTAAAATTGTCTAGACATCACTACCAGCAACATAGAACACAAGAATGTGTGAAACTCTTTGTCATATATAATCTCAAGACTTTCAACACAAAACCATTATTATATTTCTTATAACATGTTGAGCTGTGGTGGTGCAGTGGTTAGTGCACTGGCTTCCCAGCTTGGTGGTCCTGGTTCAATCCCTAGTTGATCACCAATTGAGGTGGGATTTTTTAGTCTGCAAATGGCTCTGGGGTCAACCCAGACTCATGAATTCGATACCAGAGCAACTCGGGCAAGGTTATGGCGGCAGGTGTGATGCTGACCACATCACCCCTAGTGTGTCATATGGTTAAGAAAATTTGGGCCTAACACCATATTACCAATATGCCTCAATGGGCATCTTCTTCTTTGATCCTTAGCCGCCGACCATCAAAGCAGTCAGTGGCCATTACGCCTGGTGGCATCTTGTAGGGCAACAACAAATTGATTCCACTTTGCTTGGTCGGAGGCCATCCTTCGTACAGTGCCCCCCAGCTCCAGCTCTGGTTCACTTTTTGATCTGTCTGTTCCAGTTGCTGATTCCTTACTGATATGGGCTCAGGGTTGCTCACATTGAGCGTCATGACCTCTGACTTCTTTAAATTGATGTTCAAGCCCACCTGCTGGCTATACTTATTAAGTCTATCCGTTTTTTCCTGATTGTGTTGATGTGAATGTGCTAGTAGTGCAATGTCATCTGCATGTTCCAGATCTTCCAATGTAGAAAATGTAGTCCATCTTATTCCTCTTGGACTGCCCTCTGTCATCTGGCACATCACCCAATCTATGACTGTTAAAAATAGAGTGGTTGATAAGGGGCATCCCTGTCTTACTCCTGTCTTCACCTCAAAGGTTAGGTTGCTCTGCCCAACACTACACGTAAAGTTGGCATAGAGGCTTTTTATAATTGACACTATGCAGCTTGTAATTCCATAAGCCCTCAGTATTTTCCATAAACTGTCCCTATGTATGCTGTCAAAAGCCTTTTCAAAATCAACTGTACAGCTGTCTTTGCCATTCTGAGCACTGCTCTATAATGTTCCTGAGGGTAAATATATGATCTACACATCTTCTGTTCTTTCTAAATCCTGCTTGTTCTTTCCTCAGTTTGTGGTCTACTGCTTTTGAGATTCTCTGTATAATTATCCTGCCTAGTATTTTGCTGGGAACTGAGAGAAGAGTTATTCCTCTCCAATTATTGCAGTCTGCAAGATCTCCCTTCTTGGGCAATTTGACAATTATTCTTTTTCTCCACTCTGTTGGTGTTGTCCCTGTTTTCCAGACTTGTGCAAATAGTGGTTCTAATAGTTCTGCTGCTAGCTCAGGGTCTGTCTTAAATAGCTCTGCATTTAAGTTATCATGACCAGGAGCTTTTCCATTCTTTAACCCTTTGATTGCTGTGATGATTTCTTCTTTTTGTGGGATGTCTGTATTAACATCTAGATCATTTTCAGCCTCAGGAACATTCAATTGTGTCTCTGGAGTTTCCTTATTCAGAGTTTCTCTGAAATGCTCTGCCCATCTTGTTTCCTGACCCTCTGCTGTCGTGATGAGATTTCCGTGCTTATCTCTTACTAATGTAATATTGTTTGCACCTCATTTTCCACTGATGATTTTAGTTATTTTGTATACTGTGCTTTGTTCATTTCTCAGTGCTGCCTCTTCTGCCCGTCTTGCAAGGTCATCCAGAAATGTCCATTTGTTAGCACGGGTTTGACGTTTAACTTCCTTGTCCAGCTGACTGTACTGTTCACTATATATTGCCTTTAACCTGGGAGACTTAGCTTCTGTTTTCTTTCTTTTCATTTCCTTTCTCTTCGCTATGGTGTTCAGCATATCTGGTGTTATCCAGTCTTGGCTCTTTCTTTCCTGGAATCCCAAGCATGACTTGCTGCTTTCCTTGTATATTGTTGAGATGGTGTTGAATCTCTGGTCAACATCACCGATCTCTGTTCTTTCCTGGCTTTTGATAATCTCATATCTTTTCTTTACATCGAGCAGGAAAGCTTTTCTGGTGAGGGGATCCTTCAGTTTTGTGATGTTGTATCTTTTCTGTTTGACTGCAACTGGTCCAGCAGCTCTGAGTTTCACTTTCAGTCTTGCTACTACTAGGTGATGATCACTTCCCACATCTGCGCCTCTTCTTACTTTTACGTCTTGTAGTGCATGTCTCCATCTGCCATTGATCATTATGTGATCTGTCTGGTTTCTGTCTCGTCCGTTTGGTGATTCCCATGTTAACTTGTGCACTTCCTTGTGTGGAAAAAGTGTTCCTCCAATGACCAGGTTGTTAATACTGCAGAAGCTTATTAATTTGTCCCCCTTCTCATTTGCTGTTCCACTGCTGCATTTCCCCATTATTCTTTCATTATAATTATTGTATGCTCCCACATTCGCATTTAGGTCTTCCATTACTATAATGAGATCGTACTTGGGTGTAGTTTCCATTTCTTTTTGTACCTGTTGATAGAACTCGTCCTTGATCTCTTCATCGCTGTCGTTTGTTGGTGCATAGCATTGTATAATTGTGGTGTTGGTGAACCTCCCTCTTAGTCTTGCTCTTATCAGTCTGTTGTTGATGGGTTTCCATTCCAGTATAGACCTTTCCATTCCTTTCTTCAGGATAATGGCTACACCTTCGTTGTGCTGACCATCCTCTCTGCCAGAATAAAGTACTGTTTCCCCTGTAGCTGTTTTTATTCTCCCCTTACCTGTCCATCTGCTCTCGCTTATTCCCAGGATATGTATCTTGTAGTTCCTCATCTCTGCTGTGATTTATCTCAGCTTTCCTGCCTCATTCATAGTTCTGAGGTTCCAAAAACCAATTCTGGTTTCATGTTTTGCGGTCGGGGCATCCGTTTTCATGCCAGTGGCTTCCTTTCAGCTTTCACCACTGTCAGTCATACGAGCCTGAGACTCCGGATGTCCATCCCGCAGCAAAGTTTTTCCATTTACTGTTGTTTCCGTAACAAGTGCAATTTTTTTACATAGACAGGGGTGTCGGCCCTGTGCTAAAACCCCCAACCTGGAGTACCAGAGTACCAGCTTTTGTCTGACCCCTACCCACGCAGACCAGTCCAGCTTGGTTGAACCTACCAGGAGTAAATCTCCCACTGGCATAGCTCTGGGGATTGTCAGGGTACACAAGCTGCCATACCGCTACAAGGTATAGGTACCATTGATGGCAGCTCAATGGGCATGTAAAAGGATTATTTATCTAACTCTAGGTAATAAATGTCTACAATTTTAGTGAATATAAATATAAGGATAACATCATACATTATGCAGAATGTAAATCTTCACAGCAGCCAGTATGGCTGAATAGTATGGCTGAATAGTATGGCTGAATAGTATGGCCAAGTAAATAATATAAACTATGAATCTTGTATAATTTATTATACATTTTTAATGTAAAGTGGGTCTTTGAAAGGTTTTTATTGATCCAGTTTACATGTTTTACCCTGAAGAGATTGATAAGCATGGAAGGAGTAATGGATGTCAGTAGTAGTAGTGGTGGATAAAGAGTTATAATGGAAAGTAAAGATGTGGGGTAAAATCTTGTAGTGATGGCAATTATGAATAAAATTAAGATGACAGGTGAATCTAGATTTTATAAAAGTGACAAAGGCAAAGTTGGTAGTAGTAGTAGTAGTAGTAGTAGTAGTAGTAGTATTAGTAGTAGTAAGAGATAGGTCATGTGGAAGACTGAAACAGATGATGAACATAAGGGGTTTTACTTCAGGGAAGACATGATTAGAGGAATAATGAGCAAAGTCAAAATATTGACATAATATGGTAGCTAAATTTATAACAAATTTTGAGGAACAAACACCTGTGAGTTACTGGGGCTTGGAAGAGGAGCAAAGAGTGGTAACACTGTTTCCTACCATGCACGTTGTAACAAGTGACTATGGAGGTTTGGTTATTGGGCTGTTACCCCATCCTGTATGAAATCTTTACCACAAAAACTTCAACAAAACAATAAATATATATATATATAAATACATACTTACTTACTTAGTCGTTCCCCTTCTACCGTGAGGTGTAGAGGTTTGGAAGAGAGAGCGCCAGACTATCCTATTGGCCGTCTTCCTCCTGGCCTGGTTCCATTCTAGTCCTCGGTCCTTCAAAGATTGTCTAATGTTGTCCTCCCAGCAAACTCTGGGTCATCTTGGGGGTCTGGATCCCTGGCTCTTTGTTTCCCATGCTTGTCATGGTAGCCGATCTTCTCCCATTCTGCAGACATGGCCAAACCATCTTAGTTGGGACTGTTCTACTTGGGTCTGCAGGGGGTAGGATTTAAGGCCTTGACGTATCGTCTGGTTGCGGACCATGTCTCTTCTTGTTACTTCAACCACCTTCCTCAGATACCTCATTTCTGAGGTTTGGCTCTGGCTTTTATGGGTTGTAGTCATTGCCCATGACTCGCATCCATATGTCAAGACTGGGACATAGGTGGAGCGGTATACAGCCATCTTCGTTTTCTTACCAACCTCTCTCTTGCTGAGGAATCCTTGATTTATGGCCTGAAAAAGTCTCCCAGCTGCAGCTTTTCGAGTGGCCAACTCTTTTTTTATGCCTCCCTTTCGGTCTATAATAGCTCAGAGATATTTAAAGTGGTTGGCCTGCTCCAGGACCTGTTCTCCCAGCTTAATCTGATTTCTTTCTTCTCGTGATATCACCATGGATTTTGTTTTATATATCCCTAAATTTATTTTATATATATATATATATATATATATATATATATATATATATATATATATATATATATATATATATATATATATATATATATATATTTGTATGTATATGTGTGTATATATATATATATATTACATATATGGCTATTCCAAATAAACCTCGGATTAGCTGGTAAAAATAAACTGGTTGCCATAGCAACATGGCACATTGTCTGCAGCAATCAGTATTGTGTTATCTCGCTACATGCAAACCCACAGTCCCAATTGTTCAGTTGTTCATGAGTAGCAACCAAGTAAACATGGACCCTGCCATTGCCACTCTCGCCAGCTATGAGGTCCATGGTGTGATTCATTTTCTGCAAGCAGAAGGACACAGCACCGCCGAGATTATATATAAGCCAAAATGATTTGTTTGTCTTTGAAACAAACATTAATGCCTTGAAGTTTATTCTTGAAATTTGGCAGAGTTACTCTTTGGATTGTCCGTGGTAACACCATGAAGTTATTGTTGACCAGAACATTTTGGTGTTGACCAAAAAAAATACTAAAGTACTGTCATTGCATTTTATACATGCTTAAAAGCTGAATCAAGGAAAACAGCTCATGCAAGAAACCAAGAGAAACAATCGAAATCCAATTTTAATTATTTTACAATGCACATTAAAATTGTTTATCAAACACTTTATTTTAAGTGAAAATAAAAAAAAGGTTTAGTTTTAAGTAACATTTTTGATGATATGACTATACAAATTTGATAGGATTCATTTTAAAAAGCTGATATTAATTTAAACTCAGTTTAGCAAAGTGGATATTTACATGATTAATAGTATACTCAGACTGTAAGGTCATTTTATGTTGGGACGTGTGCCCACATAATAAATGTGCCCAAGTATAACTGATAGGCCCTATTTCTTGGTTGAACAAAGTGTGCCTCACTAAAAGGAGGCAAACTTTTTTTTTTTTTTTTATTTCCTCTAACAAGCGGCACTCGAGCTTTCCAGCCCTTTTGGCCCAATGACATGTCATTGCGAGGCTGGGGAGACAGTGGACTTTCCTCCCAACCCGGTCAGGAGCTTCGCTCGTTCCCATCCACAGGGGGTTTATCTGCAGGAGCCATTCAGGTTATTCAGTCAAATTCCCGGTCGATGACACTCCTACAAATGCCCGCGCCCGGGCTTGAACCATGAAAACCTAGTCGCCAGTGCAACGTCTTAACCATTACACCAGCGCGGCTCCCACTTTCATTTAAAGTAAGTAATATGTTAAGAAAACAATTCATTTCAGACAGCATTATGCGCCCAAATGATAAATGCACCCTAATATAACCAACAGCCTGTGTGTCTTAGTTGAACAACTTGTGCCTCACTAAAAGGAAATTTTATTTAAAAGTTAGTGATATAGTTAGTAACCACATTTTTTCGTACCGCATGCTCTCTCTCATTTTGAACATTAACTAAGCAAGCCTCATGAAAATGAAGTAATTTTGTATTTAAAAAAAACCCCTAATAAGATAGTGGATCAACCAAATCAAATGATCTCAGAATCCCCAAGAAAGACACATACAGACCTCCAACCATTACTGAATGCATGCCAGTGTTGACAATAATTAAAATTAAAAACATATTCGAATGGAATAATACTGTACAGCACACGGAACAAGGAGCCGAAGTAGCTCAGTGGTTAGTGCACTGGTTTCCTAGCTCAGTGGTCCATGGTTTGATCCCCAGTTGAAGTGGGATTTTTTTTTTTAGTCCGCAAATGGTTCTGGGGTAGACCCAGCCTCATGAATTGGGTAGCAGAGCAGCTTCTGGGAAGGTTAAGATGGCCAGCGTGATGCTGATGGTCAAGAAAATATGGGCCTAACACCATAATCCCAATATTTAATAGGCGTGTAACGGGATCTTTTACCTTTACCTTTTACACGGAACATACACAATAAGAAAATATATCACAGAAAATAATAAGTGTCCTTTTACAAGAACAATGGACATGTTTAAATAGGGTGTGCTATAAAGAAAAGAATAAACATTTTAAATAAAGGGAAATGGTGGACTATTCATTCTAGGTGAGCTAAGTCTGATGGACAAAATATATCATATGTTGTGGTGCAATAACACATCACTAATGTATATGTTGTGGTGCAATAACAATTCACTAATGTATATGTTCTGCCATCACCGGTGTCAATACCTTGTCGAGGTATGGTGGCTTGCGTACCCTGATTACCCCCAGAGCTACGCCAGCAGGAGTTTTACTCCTGGAAGGTTCTACCAAGCTGGACAGGTTTGCGCGGGCAGGGGTCAGACTAAAGCAGACACCCTGGTCCTCCAGGTTGGGGGTTTTAGCGTAGGGCTGACACCCCTGTCTATGTAAAAATAAATGAAGTTACGGAAACAACAACAAATGAACAAACTTTGCTGCGAGACAGACATGCGGAGTCTGAGGCTCATATGACTGTTAGTGGTGAAAGCCGAAAGGAAGCCACTGACACAAAAACGGACGTCCTGACTGCAAAACGTGAAACAAGAATAGGATTTTGGAATGTCAGGACAATAAACGAGACGGGTAAACTAAAACAGGTCACGGCAGAAATGAGAAACTATAGGTTACACATTCTAGGGATAAGCGAGAGCAGATGGACAGGGGCAGGAAAAATTAAAACAGCAACAGAAGAAACAGTACTTTACTCTGGAAGAGAGGAAGGACAGCACAACGAAGGTGTAGCCACTATTCTACAGAAAGGAATAGAAAGGACATTACTGGAATGGAAACTCATCAACAACAGACTGATAAGATTAAGATTGTGAGGGAGATTCACCAATACTACAATAATACAATGCTACACACCAAGGAATGACAGCGATGAAGAGGTCAAGGAACTGTAACTACACAGAAAAGGTTTGACATCAACAAATTGAAGGACCCCCTTACCAGAAAAGCTTTTGCGGCTAACATAAAGAAACAATATCAGTTTGCCAAAAGTCAGGAAAAGACATTGACTGATGATATAGACCAGAAATTCAACACCATTTCAACAATATATAAGTAAAGCAGCAAATTATGCTTGCGATTCCAGGAAAGTAAAAAGCAAGACTGGATAACATCAGAAACATTAAACACCATAAAGATGAAAAAGGAAATGAAAAGAAAGAAAACAGAAGCGAAGTCCCCCAGGTTAAAGCAATTATATAGTGAACAGTACAGTCAGCTGGACAAGGAAGTTAAACGCAAACCCGAGCCAACAAAAGGTATTTCCTAGATGATCTTGCACGACAGGCAGAAGAGGCAGCACTGAGAAATGAACAAATCACAGTATACGAAATAACTAAATTCATCATCAGAAAACGAAGTGCAAACAATATTACATTGGTAAGAGATAAGCAAGGAAATCTCATCACGACAGCAGAGGGACAGGGAACAAGATGGGCAGAGCATTTCAGAGAAACTCTGAAGAAGGAACCACCAGAGACACAATTGAATCTTCCTGAGGCTGAAAACGATCTAGATGTTAATACAGACATTCCACGAAAAGAAGAAATCATCACAGCAATCAAAGGGTTAAAGAATGGAAAAGCTCCTGGCCATGATAACTTAAATGCAGAGCTATTTAAGACAGACCCTGAGCTAGCAGCAGAACTATTAGAACCACTATTTGCACAAGTCTGGAAAACAGGGACAACACCAACAGAGTGGAACAAAGGAATAATTGTCAAATTGCCCAAGAAGAGAGATCTTGCAGACTGCAATAATTGGAGAGGAATCACTCTTCTCTCAGTTCCCAGCAAAATACTAGGCAGGATAATTATACAGAGAATTTCAAAAGCAGTAGATCACAAACTGAGGAAAGAACAAGCAGGATTTAGAAAGAACAGAAGATGTGTAGATCATATATGTACCCTCAGGAACATTATAGAGCTGTGCTCAGAATGGCAAAGACAGCTGTACATTAATTTCGTTGATTTTGAAAAGGCTTTTGACAGTATACATAGGGACAGTTTATGAAAAATACTGAGGGCTTATGGAATTATAAGCTGCACAGTGTCAATCATAAAAAGCCTCTATGCCAACTTTACGTGTAATGTTAGGCAGAGCCACCTAACCTTGAGGTGAAGACAGGAGTATGACAGGGATGCCCCTTATCAACCACTCTATTTTTAACAGTCATAGACTGGGTGATGCAACAGACAACAGAGGGCAGTCCAAGAGGAATAAGATGGACTACATTTTCTACATTGGAAGATCTGGAATATGCAGATGACATTGCACTACTAGCACATTCACATCAACACATCCAGGAAAAAACGGATAGACTTAATAAGTATAGCCAGCAGGTGGGCTTGAACATCAATCTAAAGAAGTTAGAGGTCATGACGCTCAATGTGCGCAACCCTGAGCCCATATCAGTAAGGAATCAGCAACTGGTACAGACAGACACTTTCACGCACCTAGGATGCATAGTAACACCAGACGGCGGAGCAAGCAAAGACATCAACAACAGAATGAACAAAGCAAGAACAGCCTTTTTTAGCCTAAACAACATCTGGAAGTCCACTCAGTAATGCACAAACACAAAATTAAGATTATATCAGAGCTGTGTGCTTTCTGTGCTTCTCTATGGAGCGGGATGCTGGAGAGTTACAGAGAAGGAAATGTCGAAAATGTCCTCTTTTCACACAACATACCTAAGAAAAATTCACCGAATCTTTTGGCCTAATACCATCACCAACCAAGATCTGCTTTCTCGGAGCAAGCAAGAGGACATGCACACCATCATAGCTGGCAGACACGAGTTGGGTTGGCCATGTCCTCAGAAGAGACCCCGATGCCATCACAAGAACAGCTATGCTATGGACCCCTGAAGGAAAACGAAAGAGAGGCCGACCAAAAACAACTTGGCAGAGGACTGTGGAGGCTGAGATGCAAAGAATGAACCAGAGTTGGGGCACTGTATGAAGGATGGCCACCGACAGAGCAAAGTGGAATCAATTTGTTGTTGCCCTACAAGACGCCACTAGGCGTGATGGCCACTGACTGCTTTGATGGTCGACGGCTAAGGATCAAAGAAGAGAATGTATTTGTTGTGGTGCAATAACACATCACTAATGTATATGTTGTGGTGCAATAACAATTCACGAATGTATATGTTGTGGTGCAATAACAATTCACGAATGTAGATGTTGTGGTGCAATAACAATTCACGAATGTAGATGTTGTGGTGTAATAACACATCACTAATGTATATATTGTGGTGTAATAACATATCACTAATGTATATGGTGTGGTCTAATAACACATCACTAATGTATATGTTGTGGTTCAATAACACAACACTAATGTATATGTTGTGGTTCAATAACACAACACTAATGTATATGTTGTGGTTCAATAACACAACACTAATGTATATGTTGTGGTTCAATAACACAACACTAATGTATATGTTGTGGTTCAATAACACAACACTAATGTATATGTTGTGGTGTAATAACACATCACTAATGTATATGTTGTGGTGTAATAACACATCACTAATGTATGTGTTGTGGTGTAATAACACACCCCTAATGTCTATGCTGCATTGCAATAATACATCCCCAATCAAAATGGTGTTAGAGAATAATACATCCATAATTTATATATTGTTTGAATGGCAGTGACAAAGTTCTGATTATTCAATTTTAATGAAAATGAGAGGGTCAGGCAGCTTTATCCTTATGAAAAGAAAAATCACTATAAATATTTATATACACACACACACCAAAATACATGGACACCTAAAAGATTCACACACATCGAATAACACAACCACCTAAAAGATTGACCACAAGAAGACAAAATACTGTAAATGATTTGTTTGTTAATGTGTGTAACTTGTGAGGAGTAAAAAGATGAAATCATTATAAATTTATTATGACATGAGCCAATACACCATATGTGAATTTTCTTTATATCGTTGGTGTCTAAGATTTTGTTTTATGTGAGTACTGATGTATAATAATAAATGTGAATGCCAGACAAGGCAGAAGGTTCATGAGTAGACTCACTATTATCTCTATGTTTGGTACCTTAAGTGGTGTTCTAATCTTACAGATTTTAAAATTACAAATTCATAGTGAGTTTCTTGGAAATCAGTAAAATGACAAAAAAACTAATTAAATACAAATATTAAAAAAAAATATTTTATCTATTGTTGTTTTATCTATACCTCTACACCTCACGGTAGAAGGGGAACGACTAAGTAAGTAAGTAAGTTTCATCTATTTAACTAGAACTGCAGAGCTTCTCGCTCTTTTGCAGGCAATACCAAGTTGAAGATTCCTTGGTATTATCTAAACTGTAGATTTAGGCTTTTCCTGTGGTTTTCTGCCATTCTGAAATGCGTTGAGTTTCTCCAGCTTGACTTGTAATTATAAAGGATCGTCACATCTGATCCTAAGCTAGGAGTAAGAAGCACGTGGCATACTGTGTATTCCCTGACATCGAAGGGGGCTCTCCAACTATGCAGAGCAAAAATACTGTGCTCTGGTTCTGGGATCTCCGAAGGAATTGTCACGTCCTGCAGAGAGCTATTTCTCAGCTCCCCATTCCTATCATTGGGTCCACAGTGAGATCCTCCTGCAGGCAGTCAACCAAGTCAAAGCCAAAGACATATGTTTGGGGCTCAAGTGACTCCTCCAAGCTTAGTGCGCAATGCTAGGATCTTAACAATTGTCATCACAGAGGGAATCCCTGGAAGTGTGTGGATGATATCATGAGTCATTGAGGATGTTATTAGTCTCACAGACAGAGGTTCACTTCCACATATGTGTATTATTGCATTGTGCATAGATGGTGGTCATATAATGATGACTCCAGATATGCCTCCATGCATAATTCATCTATAAGACTACCATTTCATTACCTTCATCATCAGAAAAGTCAGGTTGTTCTACTTTCTTAATTCTTGGTGTTTTTGTATCCATGATGTCAACTATCTGATCTTGAGGATCACAGTCTTCAGTGCAGTTATGACCATTATGATTCTGGCAGGAAAACACAAAATGAGAATTATTTAGTGAGCTTAATTACGGGTACATGAAATATGTTGTGATGAAAGTTGCGATCCATCTATGAAACGAATTCATTCAGTGGCACACAAGTAGTGTCATGTTAAAAGCAGACATACTCTCAGAGCAGTGGTGGTTTGATCATCACAAATCTAAAGTTGATATCACTGTGGTGTTAAATAGTACTTCTATGTATGAAACCTTAAGTCAAATTCTTAGCAGCCGCACATGCGAACAATTATGGCCTCATACACAAAGGCAATTAATGTGTCAGACATGCTTCAGAAAGTCAAAAATGGATGGCTTCATAGAAGCCTTGAAATGTTCAGGAACTTGTTTAGATTTACTGTCTTGGTCAGACAGGGGTATGCGGCAATGAAACAGCTGACAGACTAGCTTCAAGAGCACCCACAGTGTGTGCACTGGATATGGATAAGGGAGAGATACTACTTACAATTAATGATCATCTCTTAGAGAATGACACTGCCATCGATGAATTCTTAAGGCTGAGATTCCTGCAATTTGGCATCAAACATAAAACCAGCAGGGATGGATGTACAAGAGGATACATCTGGCATGTATACAACCAGCATGCAACAGGAAAAATTAGCATCCATACCCTTTGACATTTGCTGAGGGAGAGTGAGCACCTATGGGTTTGCCTGAAGTTCAATGATGTTGATTCTCATTAACAACAACAATAATACAGGTTAAAAAAAAACATTTAAACAGGCATATTTAATTTTGATTTTGAGAACATTTTAATAATTATGAGTTTACTGAAATGAGTATACAATGAAATTTTGTCTATCTTTTTTTATAATTTTATTAGCATGTCCCTGCTTAATGACAGAAACAATATTTTGACTGAGGCAGGCAGTAAATATTAATAAAAACTGTTTAAAAAAAAAAAAAACCATATATATCAAGGTGCTTTGGTGGTTTAGTGGTTAGAATGTTTGCCTTCTAAAGGTGCTAGCTACCTATCCCTCCCCACTCCAAGGGTTATACCACTGCTGTGTGGGTTTATAGTACTGCAGTTCTGGCTCACACTCCCAAGGGTATGACCACACAAACACTGGCTGACATAAGTAATAAACACATTTAGAGTACTTCCCTTTAATGTAGTAATACGCAACAGGGCCTCAAACGGCCATCATAACACAACATATATACAAGTATGTAAATAACTCAGCAACATAGGCTATCACATCCACACACGAAGGTACAAACTATGCCTCAAACGGCTACTATGAATATCGCTCACCCGAGCGCAAGAGCTATGACAATGACAATCTCTGAATCATCGAAATATTATCAAATGATGGCTTGAAGATAATTCTATCTAGGCACTACAGCTACTCTAGACTAAACAACGTAACCATCACCAAGACCAGATAACATGGCAGGCACTAATGTCCCAGTACTCCAATACAGAATACACAGCCATCCAGCTGGTATAAGGGAAAAGGTTTTTCCCAGACAAGAGGCTACTTCTAATCCCAATTTTTCGCCTTTTCCCCCGACTCCTGGTAGTCACATGACCCGCCGGGTCAGCTAAATCTGCCAGTCCATTCAGTCTTTCCGAACCAGCTTTTCAATGATCACTAGACATACAATGCATGGCGAAATAACGCTGTGACAACATGCATTCTCTGCAGGCAGATGAGAACATTGTTTTACTTTCCAAAAATGTAAAGATATTTATTGCCAGTGTGTGCTTTGTGCAAATATCATGCTTATTGAAGTTCTGTGCACAACAATGTTGGTTGTGCATGGAGGCATATCTGGAATCATCATTATATGACCACCAGCTATGCACAATGCTACAATATACATATGTGAAAGTGAACCACTGTCTGTGAGGCTAATTGTACCCTCACTGATTCTTGAAATCATCCACATTTTTCGAAGATTCCTCCTGTGGTGAAACTTGTTGAGAACCCAGCACTAATCTTGGAGAAGTCACTTGAGCATCAGATGTAATTCTTTGGCTTTGACCTGGTTGACTGCATGCAGGAGGATCTGACTATGGACCCAGTGACAGGCAGGGGGAGCTGAGAAGTGGCTCTGTGCAGGATATGACAATTTTTTGGGAGAACCCAGAACCAGAGCACAGTATTTTAGCTCTGGGAATGTAGGATAAAGAGTAAGGGACAGTACCTCATGGTGAGAGACAGCCATATCCTTAATGGATAGTCAGGATCCTATTTGGTTCCCCTCTTTTTATCTAGCTCATGTATGGCTCCACAAATACCACTTGTGTACGGCGGTGGCCAAATCCCAGGCAACAGGCTTGGTTGACTGGCTAAACTACATAAGTGAAGTAGGAGCAACATTACTCAAGGGAATGCCCATCTCTAGTACACAAAGAATGAGACGGTGAGTGAGGCAGAGGAATCTAAAAAGATCAATGGCTCACAAAGTGAAACAGTAAAGTGTGTGGCACACTAGAGGCATGTCGGACATAAAAAAAGACAATGGCTAGCCACCATGGAAGAGATTGGGGCCTTACCACGTATGTCCTAAAGAATGTAACAGAATCGCAACAACAAGATAAGAAATGATATGCAGAGAACTCATGGTCCCCTGGGGAGAAATCTGCTGTACATAACAAACAAGGAAGAGGCAACTCCTCTAATGAGTAAGAAAGTACATAATGCTGAGTGTTCCTCAGATTCTTTTGAAAGGGGGAATTCTGAGAAAAGACCCAACTAAAAACTAGTAGGAGGAGCCTACAAATAGGAACATGGAACATTAGAACTCTAAATGGAGGAGGAAAGCTAGATAATCTCATTTTAGAGGCAACAAATATGAAACTTGATTTGCTGCAAGATTATTGAGTACAGGCTGCATAAAAAGAGACCAATCCACGCTTATACACTCAGGAGGAGAAAAAACACTAAAGAGGAATGTTAATAAAGAAAGAATGATAAAAATACGTATGTGGATACTGGACACACAATGATAGAATGATGTTACTGAAAATGAGAGCAAAGCCATTTGACATATCAATCTTACAAACATGTGCGCCAACTAAAGAACACAGTGAAGAAGAAATAAAGGAATACTATGAAGAGCTACAATCAATCAATCAATCAACGCCCTTTAGCTCCCCAAGGAGCATAGGCCTTCAATAAACACATGCCAAGTCTTCCTGTCCTGTGCCATCCGCTCAAGTTCTTTCCATGTTTTCCTCATCATTTTCACCTGTTTCCAGTTCTCTTCTCCATGTGTTTTTTTGGTCTACCTCTGCCTCTCTTTCCCTGTGGATTCCAGAACAAGGACTGCCTTGTAATGCTATCAACAGGTTTCCTCAATGTGTGTCCTATCCATCGCCCGCGTCTTCTTCTCAACTCTTGTTCCACTGGCACTTGTCTGGTTCTTGTCATCAATTCCACATTTGTGACTTTGTCATACCATTTCAGTCCTTCTATTCTACGCAAGCACCCGTTTATAAAAGTCTGTAGTTTTTTGGTTGAAGAGCTACAACACACACTTAAACAAGTAAAATCGACAGATATGTTGATAGTAATTGTGATAAGAATGCAAAAATAGAAAAAGGAAAATACATGAAAATAGTAGGACAGTATGGACTAGGGAAAAGAAATGATAGAGACAAACTTATCCAGTCCTGTGAAGAAAAACAGCTGGTTATATGTAATACCTTTTTGAACACCACCCAAGGAAACTATACACATGGAAAAGCCCAGGTGATGTAACAAGAAATCAAATTGACTTTATCATGATAAACATAGATTTAAGAACATTGTCACAAGCGCAAAAACACATCCTGGCGCTGACAATAATTCAGATCACAATCCGGTCATCATCAAAGTAAATATAAAGCGAAAAAGAGCAGGAAACAGAAGAAAGGAGGAACCCGAGATAGAAATATCAGCACTGAATCAACCAGATATAAAACAAAAATATCGTGTCGATGTCAAAACTAAGTATGAACAGTTACTGACAGAAAGCATGGAACGGTACAGAAGAGAAAACCCAGAAGAGAAAACTCAGAAGAAAAAGTAGCCACAAAATGTGAATGTTTAAAAACAAGCATACAATCAGCAAATGCAAATTTACCTAAAAAAGGAGCCTAAGAAAAATCAAATTTGGATGGCAGATGACATCTTGTATAAAATGGCAGAAAGAAAGAGCAAAAAACACTCCAAAATATAAAACAATAGACAATGATATTCATACCATGTGTAGACAAGCAAAAGAGCGGTAGATAGAAACAAAATGCAAGGAAATAGAAGACATGTAAGCAAAGCACATGACAAGAGATATGCATGAAGAAATAAAGAAATTATCAAATAGGTCATGGTTTGCCAAAGGAGAACGCTGCATCAAGAACCAAAATGGTGTAATCTTACTTGATAAGAATGACATATCAAACAGATGGATAGTGTATGTAAAAGAACTATTTGAGGGCAGCAGAGGTAAAATATCATCACCAGATTCTAAGGAAGGCCCTAACATTCTCAGATCAGAAGTAGAGAATGCAATACATATGATACAAAAAGGAAAATCAGCAGGCAAGGACAATATAAAAATTGAAATGACAGAAGCCCTGGAGAGCTTTGGTATAGCTACAATCACAGATAAATAACGATATATACAATACAGGATATATCGTATTGCACATGACAATGAAGACATCAGTCTTTACAAAAATTCAAAAAAAACCTAATGCAACAGAATGTTCAGACTTCAGAACAGTCAGCCTGATTGATGAGTCATGCAATTTAAAATATTTCTACTGCTCAAAACCATACAGGAAAGAATAAAATGTAAGGTATACAGCAAAAACCAAGAAGAGCAGTTTGGTCTTAGACGGAACAGCGGAACAAGAGAGGCAATATTACGCCTAAGGATATTAGCAGAAAAATATACAGAGGTCCAAATAAGAATGTACATGTGCTTCATTGACTTATACACCGAAAAAATTTTCAAACAGATAAAGGAAATGCCAGGACCGAACATCAATGGAAGGTCAATAAACAACCTTAGATATGCAGATGATACCGTGTTGTTAGCTGAAAGTGAACAGGGATTACAAGAACTAGTGAAGCAAGTGAACAGTATAAGTCATGAATATTTTGATTGGACATTAATACTGAGAAAACAAAAAACTATGATAATTAGCAAAACAGACAATAAGCCCAAATTAAAGATAAGTATAAATGGGAACATCCTGGAACAAGTCAAGAGCTACGTATATCTTGGTCATATAATAACAGAAGATGGCAAATGTGAAACAGAAATCAAGAAGAGAATAGGAATGGCCAAAGCTACATTCAACAACATGAAACGTGCACTGACATCCAAACAGTTAACTCACAAATTACAACTTAGAATCATAAAATGTTATACACATATTCTGCATTACTGTATGGTGTAGAAACATGGACAATGAATAAGTAATTGGAAGAATGAATTGAGACTTGAGATGTGGATATATAGAAGATTGGGGCATCTCATGGAAAGAGATGAAAAAAACAAATAAGGAGGTCCTAGAAAATCTAGATATGAAAAGAGAACTAATGAGGGAGATCAAAGTTAGGCTGCTAAAATGCTTTGACCACATAAAAAGGCATAACACCTTGCAGAAGACCATAAAAGGGAGAGTTGAAGGCAAACGTGCAAGGGGAAGACAGCGCTATAAGTGGGAAGATAACATCAAGAGATGGACGGGAAAGAGTCTATCAGAGTGTACCAAGACAATGAGACAGCTCTGCATAGTTCGAGAGCCCCCCTTGAAAATTAAAAATTAGAAAACCTACCCACCATAAAAATATTTACAGAATGTGTGATTCCTATATTCACACATTGGGATTCTCGCCGGTGCTACAGAGTTCATGCACTGTGCTGAGATCCTCCTTGTGTGATCTAAAGGAGGAGATCAGAGCACTGATGGAGTTGTCCATTTGCAATGTAGATAGTCCTTAAAAACCAAACCCCTTGGATGGTGAGGAAGGCACTGAATGCTGCAGGTTTCTTACTCCTAACTTGGGACCAGATGTGATGATCCTTTAAATGCAAACCAAGCTGGAAAAACTGGAACTCATGACTTCAACTCAGCACATTTCAGAATGGCAGAAAATTCACAGGAAAAGCCACTAGATCTACAGTGTAGATAACACCAACAAGTCTTAGTACTGGCTGCATAAGAGGAAAAAGCTCAGCAGCCCAATTAAACAACAACAACACTACGTTGGGTTAGATGTATGTGTTGATCACTGTGTTTTGACATAATAATTATTTCACATTGTTTGTACATTACAATACAGAAATAGTAAATCTGTGTAGTCAAAAATTTAAAAATAAAATGCCTTAATTAATTTTTACTTCAATCATCCAAGTAAGGATTGCAGCAAATTGGTAAATATATTTTTCATTTCCAATAATACCAATATAATTTGGATTCTGGTATTAGACAGAATTTCAAATAAATATAAATGGTATCAATCTGAAACAAGTAGAAACATTCAACATCAATTCATAGAAAAGCCCCAGTAGAACATAATTCTAGAAAATGAGAAATAAACTTTACAATACACCATTTAAACTCTTTCAGTCCCAAGCAAAAAAGTGGGTTTGGCCCTAGCAAAAATGGCAACCCCAGTGCATTTTTATTGTTGTTGTTTGGAAATAATTTTTTAAAATGTTCATATGCATAAATTACTTTGTTGTTGTATATGAACCTGATGGCATTTGGATGTACTTTACTCTTGTGTTACAATTATAAAAGCTTTCATTGTAAACTGATTTGTTATTTAAGGTAAAATGGATGGTATGCGCTTATAAAAAAGGTTTAGTTATTCAAGGTAAAATGGAGGATATGCGCTTTAAAAAAATCCCTTTAAAAATCTAAAATAAATATCTCAAAACAGAAACACGTTCACTCTTAAACACGTGCGGTATTTAAAAGAATGTACTTGCAGTCGGAAATGACTTTGTGTGTAGTTATAATTAGAAACAGTCTCAATTAGATTAGAGGCACATATACTAAAGGCTTTTTAAAGTCGATTGGGCCAAGCGCGTCTAACCCCTGAGCCTTTATAAAGTCGATTGGGACTTAAAGAGTTAAAGACAGTAAGAATGTGTGGTTCTCCAGTGCTACAAACTAGTACTTTTTTATGGGTTGTGGGGGAAAAATAATTGCATAAGCTACCCTCACAGGACATTACGATCATAAGGAAAGAGGTGTTTGATACAATATTGCAAGTGTAGATCTGTTCAATAAATGAGTGTGCTAAGGCACACTTATCTGAGGAAGGTGGTTGAAGTAACAAGAAGAGACATGGTACGCAACCAGACGATACGTCAAGGCCTTAAATCCCACCCCCTGCAGACCCAAGTAGAACAGTCCCAACTAAGATGGTTTGGCCATGTCTGCAGAATGGGAGAAGATCGGCTACCACGACAAGCATGGGAAACAAAGAGCCAAGGATCCAGACCCCCCAGGATGACCCAGAGTCCGCTGGGAGGACAACATTAGACAATCTTTGAAGGACCGAGGACTAGAATGGAACCAGGCCAGGAAGAAGACAGCCGATAGGATAGTCTGGCGCTCTCTCTTCCAAACCTCTACACCTCATGGTATTCAAGGGGAACGACTAAGTAAGTAAGCTAAGGCACACTGTTAGATTAAAACTAATTAATAAATAAGCTACTCACTTTGTAACCTGGTTCCAGTTTTATTTTTTCATCACTAAATGCCACGCTGCTAATCTCAACATGACTTTGAAGTCTGAGAAGAAAGAGTGATGTACCATAGCAGGATATCTTACACTGCCATTATGGCAGTACAACTAATGTACACATCAAAGAGAGATCCTCAAAAGTGTACTCTGTACATGTAACAGACAACTTGCAAATATTTATCTACTTTAATTAAGCCCCATTACATGTATATAGTAAACAACAAATAATTAAATTGTAACCTCAACTATCAAGTTCCTGTTTCACCTTGACAGCCGGACCAGAGAGGCCATTTTCAATATATCCCTTCATTCTGGTGGGAAATAAAGTCAGAAGAGGGTGTCAGAAGATAAGAGGTTATATTTAAAAAAAAAAATGGGGACTTACATGATTTTTCTAAGAAAGCACTAAAAAACAATTAATCTGAGCTATCCACATTTTTTAGTAGCTTGGTCGCAAAAAAGGGGTATGGGGGCCAACATCAGGAAGATTTTACAAGAGTTAAAAAAAAACAAAAATAAAAACTCACTTTACAATTCCACTCCAGTTTTAACTTTTTCATCCCATAAATGGGAACTGTGTTTTGTACTATTTCTTGAAGGCTGGAAAGAATTAATGTAGTTTTCATATAAAATACACAATAAAGTTTGACATCCTAAAAATAAAAGGCAGGAATACTCTAGTGGGGTAGAAGATGATGTAGAGATGTCTTTCCTTTTTTCAGTTTAGGCATAAAAAGCCTGATAAAACTGGCCCCTATTATCTTGCCACGACATGTTAATCACCCTAGCATAGATATACAGTAAATACATGGCAAGCCCCCTCCCCCTATATATCACATCATGGTCTTTTCATGTCTACTTTGTTGATAATCTTGTCATTCATTTAAATTCTTCAAGCCTTGCTACTTGTCATGAACGTTTCTCTTCTGCCTATACAGAAACAGCTAAGATGACATCAGAAAACAGTTATCAAATACAAGATTAGATATAGAGAACATAAGCTCTAGAACAGGAGTTCATAACTTGTTTGTTGCTGTGGCATCCCATTAATTAATCAGGAAGGCTCACAAACCCAATTGGCTGTCCCTTGAAGGCTATGGACCCAGTTCTACATAGAGACACATCATAAATATAACATTTTTGCAAACAGATAATACAATTTTATTAAAAAGAAAACATTGTTAAGCTTATTGTTGCTACCTCTTTTTGTGCACTTGCAATGTGTTCATGATTTTGAAACCATCGGGGGTACGGGTGCTAAACACGAGCGCCGCTAGATTGAAATGACTTCAAATAAAATAGTTATGTAGACGCGTGCCATGAGTAATGGACAGTTATCCTTTTGGCAGTGTCTTCAGCAGAAGTGGCTGTTACTTGTGTGAGCTCTGGCTGATGTGTTTTATGTTTCGCTGATGTGAATCTACATATATGGAAGACAATTTGATTATATGCTTGCCACGAGACAATATATGTACTTATTTACTTACTTATTCATTTCCTCTGTGATACCGTGAGGTGCAGAGTTTTGTAAGAGAGAGCGTCGTACTATTCTGTCGGCATGTCTTCCTCCTGGCTTGGTTCCGTTCTAGTCCTCAGTCCTTCAAAGACTGGTCTAATGTTGGCTCTTAGTTTCCCATGCTTGTCATGGTAGCCGATCTTCTCCCATTCTGCAGACATGGCCAAACCAATCTCAGTTGGGACTGTTCTACCTGGGTGGCTGCAGGGTTGGGTTTTTAGGCCTTGATGTAAGCTCGTTCTGGTTGCGAACCATGTCTCTTCTTGTTACTTCAACCACCTTCCTCAGATACCTCATTTCTGAGGTTTGGATCTGGCTTTTGATGGGGCGCAAAGGCGAGTCATTGGCCAATGACTCGCATCCATACGTCAAGACTGGGAGCGGTATACAGCCATCTATGTCTTCTCTTACCAACTTCTCTTTTTGCTGAGGAATCCTCGATTTATGGCTTGAAAAAGTCTTCCAGCTGCTGTTCTTTGGTTGAGTAAACTCTTCTTTGATGTCTCTTTCCAGTCTATGGACCGCTCCAAGGTATTTAAAGTGGTCGACCTGCTCCAGGACTTTGTTCTCCCAGCTTAATCTGCGATGTGGCTTCTTTCCTCTCATGATATCACCAGGGTTTTGTACTATATGTACCTACAAGAAAGTCTACTAATATTTATAGAATGATAACTGGCGATTGTGTACTTCAGAATTAATTTGCGGACTTGGACTGTATAGACGGAACGATAGGTGACCTTCTCTGCATGAACTCTGATGTTCCATGAAAGGAAGATTATTTAATCAAGTATACACTGGAAATGATTATCTTGTCAATATATGCATGTTCATGGAGGTCATTTGTTTTGTTTCTTGGACTTACGTATTCTGGAAGATGTTAATTAAATGTCTATGAAAAATCGTTTGCAGCAGTCAACTCGAATTATTTTATGAATTTACCGTTTGGCGCATACCAGTTGCTACCCTGTGAATCAGTTGGCCTAAAAATAATCATTACAAATACAAATCAAAAAGAAACGCCACACTTATAAAAAATACAATCTGTAAAACAAGAATATATTTTGTTTTAAATTTGTCAATACTTGTGATAATTTTGGATGGATTAAACATTCTGATGAAATTTAGGTTTATATATACAAACCCCTAGAATCCCAATTAATGGACTCCAAAGGGGTCATGGACCACAGGTTAAAAAAAACCTTGCTGCTCTTAGAACAACATAAAATGAATTTAATTAAATTATGGAAAAGCCACACATTAGTACACGAAGTTCTAAATATACATGTCCTTTTAAATAAATGTGGATTCTTTCCCAAATATGTTTGTGTTGTGTGTGTTGTTTTTTTTTAAAGAAATATTTATGTAAAATGTTTTGTTTACAAAATGTAGATGAGATTTTCCCCATTTATATGAAGCATCTCAGGGTTGTATGAACAAGTATCTCAATCTACATACTGATATATTTAGTCAGAGAAGAATTATTGCTCATCATAATTGAAGCTTCTATGCCTTCACACCACTCTTGGCAGGTCACTGATTTACTTCAGAAGTAAAATGGAAATAAAAGAAGTGACCACAAGAGAATCATGAACATGCAGCAGAAAGAGAAACATAGCTATTTCCCCTCCATGTTAAACACCGCTGCTCACGTGATACAGGATAAACATAACCAGAATTGTGACTAAATTAAATGTATACTGTCTTCCTCTCTATAATATCTACACTGAACAATTTTTTGCAGACAGATAAGGAGAAGGGAACCAGGACTGAACATTGCGGCAATGTGGTAAGATCAGTAAAAGACCTTAGATATGCAGATGATAACAATTTTATTTGCTGAAAGTAAATATCAATCATCATCATGTGACATATTCTTTCCAGAACGTTGTCTCCATTACAGCTGCTCTGAACGCATCACGATTCTGGGCAAGTCGACCTGCATCAGCCAAAGACAAGTTCAGACTCTTTGTGAGGTCCTGGGTCCACCGTCGTCTAGGTCGACCCCTTCCCCTTTTTCCAGGGACCATGCCTTCCATCACTGTTTTTTCCAGACTATTATGTCTTTTTATATGACCGAAAAAATTTCAGCTTCCTTATTGCGATGGTATTTAGGAGCCAATGTTCCTGTACGTTTAGTGAGTGCAGTACTTCTCTGTTGGCCTTTTTTTCTGTCCAGGGTATTCTCAACATCCTTCTGTAGCATTTCATTTCGAATGATGTAATCTTTTTTGCAACTGTTTTATTGAGTGTCCAAGTCTCGCAGCCGTATGTTGCTACTGGGAATATACATGCTCTGATCAGTTGTAACTTTGTTTCTTTGCTTGTGCCTTGCCATAGGTTTTTCATCTGTATTAGTTTATGTGAAGCAATTGCAAGTCTTCTTTTAATTTCTACTGCACAGTCGCCAGAGCTGTTAATGATTGATCCTAAGTATTCGAATTCATTGACACTTTCCAGTTCTTCTTCGTTATCAATTTCAATTTCTGGTTTGGTCTTTACTGTGTCTGTTGTCAATACTTTGGTCTTCTTGGTGTTTAGGTATAGATTCTGGGCCTCGCTGTGCTTTTTTGGTGGACAGAAGTAAATTGTTCAAGTGTCCTTCTGGTTTGGTCTATAGGAGGACTGTGTCGTCAGCATATCTGATTTCCGGGATCTGGTACCCGCCGATGTTAAATGAGTCAAACTCTGTGTGTTCTTGGTCATCTCTTACGTTTCTCATGATATTCTCGGCATAAATGTTAAACAGGTAAGGGGAAAGGGTACAGCCTTGTCTTACTCCTTTCTGTACTTCAAACCATTCTGATGTTTCCCCCTCTAATATTCTTACGGCTGCCTGTTGTTCTTGGTGTACAGCAGTGCGATGTGAAAAGTAAATAGGACTTACAATAACTAGTGAAGCAAGTAAACAGCATAAGTCTTGATTATGGATTGGACATTGACATTGATAAAACAATAATTAGTAAAACAAACAGTAAGCCAACAATAAAGATAAGAATAAATGGGAAAATACTGGAACAGTCATGTCTCGCATGTCTTGGATAAAAAAAGACATTAAAATAAGAGAACATGTCAAATTGGTGAATGGAAATTCTACTTTTTAACAACATGAGATAAAATACTGACTGACATTTAAACATTAACTCACAAATTAAAACTTGAGAGATAAATCAAATGTTACCTATATTCTTACTATACAGTGTAGGAACATGGATAATGAACAAGCAATTAGAAGAAAGAATTCAGGACCTCGAGATGGGATATATAGAAGAATGGGGTTAGATTCATAAATTGAACAATTAACAGACTTACTTAAGCTATTCAGGCTATAAAAAAACATGAGAATGCAGTAGAGAAGATATAGGAGAAGAGATATAACTAGCAAATAGTTACCTATACTCCAGAGGATGTTCCATCCTAATAGCTTGCATCCGAAGAACACATGTTGGCATTAAAGGAAATAAAAAGGCGGAAAATGAAGCTAAGAAAAGTAGAATAGAAACCAAATAAATGTGGGTCGAGTAAAACAGAGATCAAAAGCTTAATTAAAAGAATAATAACTGACAGATGGACAGTAGAGTGGGATGGAAGGCAGAAGGGCAGACATGCATGTAAATTGTTCACGACTCCAATAAGTATGTGTCAGGTATCTAGAAAACTAACAATTCCTAGAAATAAGAAATTTCTTAGACTGCAACTAGGAATGAATTATATTAGAATAGAAGAACCTTATTGTGCAGAGCATCTAGAAAAAAAAAAAGAATATAGAGCATTTCTTACTAAAATGTAGGAAATATGAACAACAGAGAAAACCAATATTAGGTCTCGATATCCTAAACATGACCCTAAATGGGGCTAAACCCTAACCTTAATCATAGCCCTAACAACATTGGTGACTTACTTGAATGCCAGTTTTAGGGACTTGAGACGTACTAAGAAAACATTGAGACTTGTTAGGCTGAAAGATTTTGGACAACATCTCTGCCTAAAACCTACCCTAACAACGTGAGACTTATTTGGATGGCTTTGAAGAAGAGATGTCTCCCTATACTTCATTTCATCCCAAACCCATACCCTTTTTGTAAAATCTTTAAAAATCTGAAAGGAAGACATGCATATAAGTTGTTCAAGGCTCCAACAAGAAAATGTCAGATATCTAGGGAATTGAAAAATTCCCAGTAATAAGAAAACTTCTCAGAACAACTATACAGCTGGGAAAAGGCTTTTTCCAGAATAGAAAACCTTACTGTGCAGAATATCTTCAAGACAATAATATAGAACATTTCTTGTTAAAATGTAAGCAGGTATGAACAAATGAGAAATACCAAATATAGTTAGATTATTTGCAAGCATCCAACTTACCTATATTAATATAGAAGAGTGTTGGTTAAGAGTAGACAGGGGACCTAGGGAAATGCATAATATAGTCAAACAATATTTAAACACGAACAAATGGTGTAAGGAATAAAGTAGGCGGGGAATGTGAAGGTCTGATGCTGTTCTTACAATGCTTATGACTTTTAACAGATGAAAGTCAAGTAAATATCTGTAAAAGTCAGTTAAATAACTGGAACCACCAGGCCTTTACACCCCTTTACTTTAATATTGTTCTTGTTCAGTTTCTTCTTGATTTTGTTTGTTTGTTTTTTTTTATTTAACGTATAAGCACAATTGTGATTGTCCCTATTTATAATGGTTTGACAGGTGTGATACCACTTTCTCATATCGGCAGTTGTTCATATTATTTGGAATTGAAAACAATATGTATCCTAATTATGACTTCTCAGAGGTTGAACGGGATATTTTACTTCCTTATTATAAAAAAAAATACCCTGTTGCAAGCTTTTTTTTTTTAAAATATTAAAGTCCTACTAACATAAAAGCAGTATTGATGTCTTTTGGGCAACATGGCAGCAGGTATATACTAATCTAGTTTTTAACATGAGGTATGTGTATCGTGTTTGCCTAAATATTTATTGTGACAAGAACTGAATGATCTGAAATCTGATTACATCAACTGCCATTTTTGCTTCAAAGGCCAGCTACAATATATTTTAAGCATCGTTTGTCTCTTGTCTTAATGTTAACTATAATAGACTATATCTCATAAATTTAAAATTGTGAAAGGGTATATTATAACAAATCATACATCTAATTTCACTATTGAAGATTTCTAGAGCTTTCAGAATTGCAACCATCTCTGCAGTGAAATTAGATGTATGATTTGTTATAATATACCCTTTCACAATTTGTCACATGGGAACATAAAACCCTATCTCTAATTTGTTATTTCTCCATTAGATCCAACTGTGTGCACTGTAATACTATCCTTTGATATTTGTTGAATATATTTTCTGGCTTTGTTTTTAATAGTTTCCATATCAGTTGCTTTATTAAATATGTCTGCCAGGTGTTAGTCTGCATCCAGTTTCTTGAGTTTCCAGAGTCGTACCACCAGCTTGTATACACAACTGGTATTAATTGATGCTTTTAGGGCATCCAAGTGTACTAGTTTCTCCATGCATTTCCAACCTGTCTGGTATCTGATGGTAATCATGAAGCTGTTCTGGGTTGTTAATTGATACCTAGCAAATGCTGGATCAGTCTTGCCCAACATAATTTTGGTCATGTAATGTTGTCTTAGTTCCTTTCTCCAAAGTTAAGACTCCTAAGGCCACCTCCTGTGCACCCATCGATGTTGGTCTGATTGTACCCACAATTGTACATAATACTTGGTGCTGAATTCTATTTAATTTAATCTTGTGACTATATGCTGCAGTCATAGACCATGCTTCCGTAATTAATTTTGCTTCCAATTAAAGATTTAAAGAATATGGTCATTGTCTTAGTGCTTGCATCCCGTCCATGACCTTTAAAATATCTCAGTATGTTAGTTAGTTCTCTGCAAGACTCTACTAGTCTATCTATGCTATATACTGCAGCTGTAATTCCTATCGTTTTTTATTTTAAAGAGAGCACTTTCTCTCCAGCATTCATCATCGGCCCTAGCTATATCTAGGAATACTGCTACTGTCTTTTCTTTCTTTTGAAATCCAAATTTGTTGTCATGTTTCATTTTGTTTCCATAGCGCATCTACCCCTTCTAAATTCTGATTGAGTCTGGCTGTATATTTTATTATTTTCTAAATAAAACTTTAATCTGTTCTTTACTAAGGTATCTAATATTTTACCTAGATTGGAAGTTAAGGAAATTGGCTGTATGAACTAGCATCATGATCATCTTTTTCTGGTTTTAGTAATAGAATAACTACTGTCACTTTCCATGTCTTGGAAATTGTCCCCAAATTCCAAATTTTGTTAAACAGAGATGTTACAATTTGTAAGGTACTCTTTGGTATTTGTTCAAGTATTTCATAGCTCAAAATATCATGTCCTGGTGCTGTTTTTTTCCTTTATCACATTTGCCACTTTCTCCATTGTATTATCTCCATTTAAATATGATAGCTGGGAGCTGCGCTGGAATAGTGGTTACCACACTGCGCTGACGATCGGGTGATCCAGGTTTGCGCCCTGTTGAGCACATTTGAAGGAGTGTCTTCGACCGGGACTTGGAGTGGATTAATTTGAGTCCTGGCAAAGACATCTGAAGAAGTGCTTTCGATTAGGGGACTGGAATGACCCGAGCGGCTCCTGAGCACAAACCCTATGTGGATGGGAAGGAGCGAAGCTCCTGACTGGGTTGGATGGAAAGTCCATAGGCTCCCCAATCTCGCAATTCCATGAAATTTGTTTCACGTCATTGGACCAAAGGGCTGAAAGCCCAAGAGCTGCTGGTTGGGAAAAAAAAATATGATAGCTCATCTGTACTCTCAGTTACTTTTTCACCGAGTTTTGTAATTTGTTTTTTTTTTCTTCTGTTGCTCTAATTCTGACCTAGCTTTTTCATGGAGCTAACATTATAGTAGTATCTGGCAAGCACATTTGCTTTTTGATTGTCAGAATCTGCTCTTTCATGGGTTTTTATAGTAGGTATTAACATTTATCTAATCTGCCTTTTATAGCCTTCAATTCATTCCACACATCTGTAATAGAGTGCATTTTGCAATTTAGGGCGTGGCAGAGTTTTTTTTCCAGTGATTCTCTTTTGCTTTAAGTATTATTTTGTGTGATTCATTTCTTATTATTTTTATATTCTTCTAGATTCTCTTTGGTTCTATCTTTTCTATATCTATGAAGAGCTTGTTTTCTTTGTAAAATGTATGTACATTTAATTGTCTGTCATGGTTCTGGGTTTTTATTTCACTGTGCATTCACTTTTATAGTCCTAATGTGTGGACTTAAAGTATTCAGTGGGGTACTGAAAGATGAGACAGATCTGTATTTCTAAGCTGACATTTGCTGATGATGTTGCCATGATTGTTAAATCAGAGGCATATCTTCAATCCAACCTGCAAGTCTGGAAGGAAAGGGATGGTCATCAGCAGCCACAAAACAAAAACCATGGTGATATCACTTGAGGAAAGAAGGCATCAGA
Organism: Oreohelix idahoensis; assembly: GCA_024509875.1. Lineage (NCBI taxonomy): Eukaryota > Metazoa > Mollusca > Gastropoda > Stylommatophora > Oreohelicidae > Oreohelix > Oreohelix idahoensis. Next base: position 4,859 of record JAMPIV010022967.1, on the reverse strand, counting down.
TTGAGCTGGGAGAACAGATGCTGGAGCACCTCAACCACTTTAAATACCTCAGAGCTATTATAAACTGGAAGGGAGGCATGAAAGAAGAGTTAGCTACCTAAAGAGCAGCAGCTGGGAGACTTTTCCAGGCCATAAATCGAGGATTCCTCAACTAAAGAGAAGTTAGCAAGAAGATGGCTGTATACTGCTCCACCTATATTCCAGTCTTGACATATGGATGTGAGTCATGAGCAATTACTACAACCCACAAAAGCCAGCTCTAAACCTCAGAAATGAGGTATATGAGGAAAGTGACTGAAGTAACAAGAAGAGTCACGGAAGAAGAGGGATGACTAAGTAAGTAAGTAAGTGTTGTAAATTTGAGTGTTGTGGGATATTAGAGTTTAGTATATGTTAAAGTTATTTTTAATATTTCTGTCATGAGATTTTCTGCAGATATATCATCACTTTTATGTACTGTATTAATTATTGATATTTCTTCTATTTCATTTTGGAAAGCTATCCAATTTGCATTATTATAGTGAAATATTGCTTTCTCAGTCATCTTGTTTCGCTTGTGTCATTTATTATCATTTTTCAATCTGTGTTTGTTTTTTCTCAATAATTTCCCATTTTGTATTGTCAAGATTGGACGTCACTATGCTTATATCAATTGCTGTGTCTTGTTGAATTACACACAGAATAATTCTTGTGTTATTGAACCATCAGATGTTATTGATAAAATATATTCCGATATTTAAAGGCATGCCAAGTTCAAGCCATAACTGTGGAACAGTGTTGAGAATAGATTATGACCTAGAGAAATTCCACAATATATTAAAACAGTATATTAACAAGAATTAAGATTATTATTATAATGATTATAATGATGTGTCGAGGACCAAATGGGTGCTCATGTGTGAATGATGGCAGTTAATTGGGTGGATCTGTGGGTGTAATCTCGTGACCACCCCCTCGGGCTTAACTGCATCCATTTTTTTACATTGATAATATAACAGAGGCATAAATGAGAAATTTCTTTTTTTTTTTTGTATTGTGGTTAGTTTTTTCATGTTAATTCTTTGGTTAGTTTTTTTTTTTGTTTTTTTTTTAGAAGAGAGCAACACCATACGCATTTCTGGATTTACTATTAATTGGAACTGACTGGTGGGGAAGAAGATAGTGCCTACTATATTTTTGATGATCAGAAATCAGACTTTATAAACTTGAATATACTAAAATTATATATGGGTCCTAAGTTATAACCCATCAAAGGTTGAAAGGCTCATACTTTAATCTCTAAGAAACAAATTTTCTCTAAACCTACCCACTAAAAATGTTTTACTTACTTATCCTCGTGATGTCTATTTTTAAGGGCCCTAATATGAAAGGTTTGGTCCATTTAGTGTCGTTCGAATCTTCAATAAACAAATCATTACCTTACATCGAGAAATTGTATGCAAAATCTCCACTATTTAAATTAATAACAGGCACATAGTAAATATTTCTTATGCACTTTTACTGTTTTAATTATTTTTCCCCGCCCCTAAATCTGTCTTCCCTGTTCAATAAAAGAAGTTTTTTATAAATTTTTTTTTTTTGTCAATAGGCTACGTTCACTATTGTCATTTTTAGAAAATATATATTATCTTCTTAAGGCACACTAGTAATATCATTTCAACCTGGGTTTTGAGTTAATGCTGAAAGTTTTCTGGGGTTTTTTAAAACAAGCTTAAAACAAGTCGATTGGGATGAAGATAGCCTAACCGCTTTTCAATTTACTTTTTTTCTAAAAATACCACATTGCGCAACACGCAGATGTACCAATGTCCGACTTTGCACCAACATGGCCGGACTATGTGCGTACAATTTCTTAAAATTACCATACCTTAAGAATCTAGTCCTGTTTTATATAGTGTCGTAGTCATCACTTCACTTTTCACTACATCTGTAGATGGGCCAGGTTGTGGGGACAACAGTTCTAGGAGTTACCGACGTTCCCAAACCAGTATAGCCGTCACTCACTAAGTCTTTCCAAGCTGATAAATTCCGTAGCCACTGACTTCGCTGCTGAAGCCAAAGTTGACGAAAGGACAAAATTGTTTTTTACAAATTTAGAATTATCCATATGCTCGTGGCGAGTTGCACCTCCAATCAACCTAGGACGCAGTGCCCGTTTGGCCTATACTAGTGTGGCCCCCGCATGTATAAAAAATAAAAGATGTTACGATCGGAGATTTTGCGAGGTATAAGACACCGAAGGAACGGAAAACAGTTTTCACACTATAGTCAACCAGTGTTGGCAAATGTTAAAAAAATCTAGAATCTTCTTTATCTCTACTTGTTACCGCTACGTTGTTTTGTAATGCTCCTACTCAAGAAGGTCCCGGTTATCTTGGCATGTAATGTTGCGAGTGGTTGAAAGTTCCGTCAAGAACTCCCACATAGCGTTTGTGTGGATGTTGCTCTCTGTGTGTGTTTTTTTTTTTTTAATTTAATTGAAAAAGAAAAAAAATCCGTTTCAACATAATGATGCGGGTTAATAATAAAGGTTTGGGCCTATTCTATATGTTTTCAATTCCAAATAAATATGAACCAACTGACGACATGAGAATAGTGGCATCATAACACAAGTGGGGGCCCAATGTTTCAGTCCGCAATTGACTCACGCATGTAGAAGAGGTGTTAAGAATAGATAAGTCCTAGGGAATTTGCATAGTATTGTCAAACAATTATTTTACACAGCGATCTAATGTTATGATAGGAAACTGCACTTTACAGAGCTGATACAACTGGAGAGCAAATCCTGCATCATCAGAAGAAGCTCCCACCATCCGTCCATGTAATTTCGGCCCAGTAATACCAGTATACTCCTTACTCTAAAAGGGGGGCGGGGCCCATTTGGAGTCATGAACTCCCAAGCGTATCAGCATCCTGTTGTCTTTGTGTATCGAAAAAAAACCCATTTCCACTTCATGGTAGCAACTTTTAAAATCCACACTACCTCCGCCAGCCGATGTTGGAGGCAATTTGTGTAACGTTTACAAAGATAGGAGAGACACATTAATTTCGTTCCGTTGTTCCGTCAGCACATCACAATTAAGGACACACACTGAGACAACCTGCTCGAAGCCGGACGAGGCTAGCCATTGCGCGCTGAGCAACTGATATTTGCTGTGCCTAACGCACCTTTCTTCTAAAAAAAACATTTTATTGAAAGGAACAGATAGTTCCAGTAAAATTAATTTACGTAATCTTCACATTTCTCCATCTTTCGTATGCAGTTGTGGGACAAAGTTTCCCTAGAGTTACGTGAAGTTCGAAATACCAGATAGCGTCACCATCCTAAGTATATCCAGCTTGTAAATTGGTTGCTCTGACATTGGCTGTTAGAGTTTGCCGCCTCAGTCGACTACGCCCTATTACATTAGTACATGCCAAAAGAACCTCAACGTAATTGTGGATTAAGAGGAAAAATTCCTGGTGGTTTCTCTGTATCCGCCAGCGGTCTACTGTTCACGATTTCACCATTGCCCATTGCGTGGTTGTTCCACTGCCAGCCTGAAGGGCCTTTTCGGCTGTTTTCACTAAGCCTCTTCATTGCCATTGTTCACGACCGTTGTTCCCCTCTAAGCCCCCAACAGTTTCAATAAAATCATACACTGTATGTCAAGCCACCATGTCCTCTTGCGCCCGACCTCTAACAAGCCCATGACCCTTGCAGTGAAACCATCGTGTCTCAGAGAATCCGCGGCACAGATTCATTATACTTGGGCCGCCGATGTTGGAACCGAATGTTGCTCGGTCCAATCTGGTATTCAAATGGCATGGACATTTCAAATCAGAATATAACCTGATGAAGCGCTTGCTGAAGGAATGAAAGCACTATAACTGGCCGTCTTCGCAATTTCTCTGATACTCTACTCAGGATTATGCCCACTACGTTCGAGGTATGTCTATCGCCATTTCACAAATCGTTCTGCACAGTCAAAGGAAGGAAGAAATGCGGTAAACAGCTTACCTGAATTACTCCGTTTGGGGTTGTGTGATGACTTTCCTGGCCCTCAAGGGAAAGGTATAATGTATATTTGCGGTGCTCGGCCTGGGGTTAGCTATTTCGCCTTCATCATTTGAAAGTCTTTTGTCGCAGCAAGGCTCATTTAGCCACTTTGTTTATGGCGCCAAGTGTATCGCCCTTTTCCCTTTATTTACATATTACACAACAGAGAGAGCACGTGGTTCAAGTGCTCCTGGCCTACCCTGTGCAACCAGGGGGCTACTGCCTCATCATTCACGGACTTTCCACCATTTCTACAAGCTTGCGGCCGACGGCAGCAGGCATCATACATTGATCTAATACAACGAAGCTGAAGCCTAAAAGGTGAACCATATGCCATATATCATTCCATGCGTACAAGGACCTCTGCAGGGCTCCTTCCATGTAGTCCCATTTGGCACGTGTTGGGACCTGCTGCACTGCTTTTTGCAAACCTCTTATTATTCTCAGCGTCCTTCGTATCTTTCCTGAAACTACCAGTGTCTCTGCGACTCACTCCCTGCTTGATATGCCTTCTTGGAACACACTGTCGGTTTTGTTATCTCCATGATCAAAATACCCCGTCTATGTCTCGTTTGGTTGTATATCCGATTTATCTCGACCTCAGTTTCAGTTTGAGTGGAACATCTTGGGCAGCAATCAAACAGCTTTTTCCACACTCTCAATTCTTCCTTCACCGTTTTCATGTGTTGGCTGAATGGACTTAACCCAGTTAATCAGCTGACTCGTGTAGGCATCATTGCAAACCTTGTTCTTTCAACTTTGGGACTCTTTCAACAACTGACTTGAAGGATAGCAGTAAGTTTGACTTTTTCGCCGTACA
>JAMPIV010022966.1:0-31967 GCA_024509875.1 Oreohelix idahoensis | reverse complement strand
GTAACGTTTCAAATAACAACATGTATTCATTACTGGCATGAATGAATATGTGTCCTGATTCAACTACAAGGGAACCAGGAATCACAATCAATTTAAATTACAAGTTATGTACAGAATGTATTTAATATGAATATTGTAGTGACATATATTATTACAAATGTTCTATGTGTGTCAGTTGTGTAGTAATAAAATGAGGTAATACTGGTTTTGTTTTGTTCAAGCTCTGTTGGTATTTGTCATCATGACTTCAATAGTTTGTCTTTAGGGACTAGTATTGGAGATGTTCACAGTTCCTGATTTTAAGACAAGTAAATTCCCCTCTGAATAGTATTTTTATAAAGTTATTTCAAGATGAGGGGACATAATGTTGAGCTCAGCTGGCCAACTCTGCTTATCTTGAGTGATGGCGGCAGGAAAGGACTCCTCTGCTCGAATTCTCCTCTGGGCTCAGGAGACACCTCACTGATAGCTAAAAAGACCAAGGAGTATGCTGTCCGACTCTGGATTCAGCAAATCTCTGACCAGATGCTGCTCAGTACCATCAAGACCACTGTCCCTGAAATCAAGAAGGATGTACCTTCTACTTCATAACTAATTTATATTCTCTTTTACACTGATCACAATACATCACAAACATTGCGTTCAGAGCGTTAGGCCAACAGTCAGCTTCATCTGAAATACTTTATTCCAGTATTACCCTTCTTAATGGTTACCACGCCTCTGCACTTCCAGCATTATTTCTTTCTAGTCAATCATCCAGGTGTCAGTGTACTGTTTGGCCATTCCATGCCGTTTGACTTTTCTCCGACACCCTCTGTTCAGGCTGGAGCATTACAGGCTTTACCTCACTTTTGCCACTGAACTACACATATATATATATACAGGCATAAATCAACAATTCACATTCAATTTTCATTAAAAGATATTGAATGGTTCAAGCTTACCACAATTTCATGGAAATAAACACAGATACGTTGATTAGCAATGAATTCTGGCACAAAATACTGGCACAAATTCCTATCTGCTTATGTTCCAGGCTTTTATTTTACACAAATATGAGCTGGCTTCAACGCACTGATGCTTTATCAAGTTTTTTTTTAAACAAGTGGTTTCGAACTAACGCTCCCAAGTGTGTATATCAGCGAGTCTGACCAATGAGCCCCGTTTCGACAAGTGTTTGAAAAAATGTTACCTTTCCCCGTTTCCCCTAACAACCAGGATAGTATTTATAGCCCGACCAATCGTGGTTAGGCTTTCATTTGTTGCGCTCCAATCAATTTGAAGTTTACATGGTAGGCTATTTCTGTAACGTAAATTTTTTTCAAACACGTTAAAAAAAAATCTTATGAGCAGAAATGATTTTATGCTGTCAGGCACCCCCAATATTTTATTTTGGGTATAATTTATTAATTCCTGGACTATTTGCGTAACGTTTTACATATTATTTGTCAGCAAGCCCTAAGGAACCCAAAAATACTAATTTAAAGGAGCTACGTGGCTGCGTTCAAAATATGCAATTTCTTCTACCTCCTGTTTCGAAGATGTGCTGTCTGGGTACTGTTATGTGTTCAAACGTAAACCCATCTAATGTTGTCTTTTCTAATAAGAGTTTGTTATGATTTATAAACCTAACTCTGGGAAAGGGTAGTGTATTTTATCACTGTCCGTCTGAAAAAGTTAGTGCTTGTAGACTTACACGCGTGATGCCAGCATTTGTATATCGCGCGTCGCGTGTTGCATGCGTTCCTGATTTTCAGCCCTCCCCTCTCGCTATCCTTTTGTCCATCTGTTCGTTCGTTTTGGTAACGTAATATAATTAATGTTAGGATTAATTTAGGTCATTACGCAGTACGTCTCAATGTTTTTCTTAGAAATGCAGCACACGTTTCATTGAAGAAGGCGGGTAATAATACAGTAAGCTTTTATATCAACGTGAAAGCGTTACAATTTGCAGACGAAGCAGAAAACAAGGGGGATTTCGAGTACATTCCTTGTGACAGCACTGTCATTTTACCATTGCTCTTCTCTTTATTAATTTTATTTGTTAGGCTTCATATTTACCTAATAATTTATATATGTGGATTAGAATATTTCATGACAATGAGGAACAGAGAAAACGCATATGGCCATCACCAATACCATTCCTGGAGAAAATCTACAGAGATGTCAACAGCCTCAGGCTGACCACTGCTTTCTTTGAACTTATTCAAGTTGACATCTGAGGGTGAACGAAGAAGAAGAAGACTTGTTATAAGTAGGATATATCGTGTCTGCTACCTCGGAACGTTACAAACATCGGATCATCTCAGTAGTAAAGAGTAGAATTGCCCAGGAAAAAGCAACATTCTATAACATTTAAAATTATTGTAGGCAACATTTCTTTGTCAATTGAAGTAAAGAAGAGAATTTTTCAGTGTGAAACAGAACTAATCCTGACATACGGAAATGAGTCACAGGCAATAAGTAAACAATTAGGAAAAGCACTAGAGAAAACAAAGATGGAGATTTACCGAAAAATGTTAAAAATACAATAGGCAGCTACAAGAGTAATGAAGGTGTCGTGAAAGTGTCATGAAGGTGTCATGAAAGTGTCATGAAGGTGTCATGAAAGTGTCATGAAGGTGTCATGAAAGTGTCATGAAGGTGTCATGAAAGTGTCATGAAGGTGTCATGAAAGTGTCATGAATGTGTCATGAAGGAGACATGAAAGTGTCAGGAATGTGTCATGAAAGCAATCCACCTTCTGTAACTGGCACTGAAAAAACAAATAATAGCTCTTGTTACAGACTGTGGTTAGTGCAATGGCTTCCTAGCTCGACGGCCCAGTTGAGGTGGGATTTTTTAGACCGCCAACGGCTCCAAAGTGGACCCAGCCTCATGAATTGGGTAACACAGCAACTCTGGGAAGGTTAAGGCGGCCGGCGTGATGCTGACCACATCACCCCTAGTGTGCCGATGGTCAAGAAAATATGGACCTAACACCATATTCCAATATGCCTATTGGGAATGAAATGGGATCCTTCACCTTTCCCTACCTATACAAACATGCTTTCCAGCAATACACCACCATCATCTTAGGGACAAGTGGTCAGTCCAGAGGAAGAGTCATCATCATTTCTTGTACGCTCCTTACGTGGAATGGAGCAAACACCACATCTGGCCGTCTTGCTGGAAGTCTATAAAGTGGTGGTTTCTGAGGCAATTATTTTTAAATAATAACTTTGCCAGCCCCGTGCAAAAAAAAAAAAATTCTCATATTAGTTATCTCATACGAGCTACTCTTTCATTGTCTCTTCAGAGACCCCCCGGTATATTTCACGGGGTTGGAGGGGCAGTGTTGTGACCTTTTTCTGTGAGGCCTTCGTGTCTCTTAGAAGAACGTCTAGAATTGTTTAGAAGTATCTTTGTCTCGTCGTAAGACTCTCATTGTCAATACCAGTTATTGAATTGACTAGATCTCTTTGCATGACGTCTCTAGTGCTTTCAGGCTGCAATAAACGGCCCTCAAACCCCTAGTGTCCAATACTTAACGTCTAAAATTGTCACCCAGTGTGTTTACGAGTGTCTGCGTGTGTGCGCGTGTTCATTTTCTTTGCTCTTAATGGAGCCTACAATACTCGCAGGTCTTCTCAAACCCGCTGTGTCTGGTGCTATTTGTGTCAGGTTGCCCTAGGTCACACTGATTCATTTACTTTGTGCTTCCAGAACTCTCTAGCATTCAGTGTTTATTTTTATTTGCTTAATGATTTTAGCTGAATTTATTATCTTGCACACGTGTGAAAACTCAAGGAATTAAATATCAGACAGTAATTACAAGATATAAACTTCTATTTTTCCTTCCTTAATCGATTCTTCCGTGAACTTTTAATATTCCTGCATATGTCTGTTTGTTTATGGGTCTGTAAAACCATCCATCCGTCCGTCCGTCCGTCTGCTGTATGTTTGTCTATCTATCTATCTATCTATCTATCTATCTATCTATCTATCTATCTATCTATCTATCTATCTATCTATCTATCTATCTATCTATCTATCTATCTATCTATGGGAGCCGCGCTGGTGTAATGGCTTCGGCGTTGTACTGGCGACCAGGTGTTCATGGTTCAAACCCGGGCGTCAGCGTTTGAAGAAATGTTTACGGCCGGAAATTTGACTGAATAGCCTGAACGGCTCCTGTGATAAACCCTCTGTGGATGGGAAGGTGCGAAGCTCCTGACCGGGTTGGAAGGAAAGTCCTCAGGTTCCCCAGCCTCGCAATGACATGTCATTGGGCCGAAGGGCTGAAAGCCCAAGTGCCGCTGGTTAAGGAAAAAAAAAAAAAAATCTATCTATCTATCTGTCTCTGTCTGTCTGTCTGCCTGTCTGTCTGTATGTCTGTTTGTCTGTCTATCTAACTATCTGTCGGTCTGTCTATTTATCTGTCTGTCTATCCACAAATCTATCTATCTATCTATTTATTTATCTATCTATCTATCTATCTATCTATCTATCTATCTATCTATCTATCTATCTATCTATCTATCTATCTATCTATCTATCTATCTATCTATCTATCTATCTATCTATCTATCTATCTATCTATCTATGTACATGTGGGTATGTCTGTGTGTTTCCCTATTCATATAGATCTACATGTATCTGCTAATGTCATGGTGAAGACAGAAAATACTGAACATTTTTTTATCGAAGCAAAAGAAACTGGATAGTGTACAGTCGTGATATGCAGCAACTTGATTATATCAATACAGTGGTCTGATGGAAATAGATCGTGTATACTCGTGGTATGATGGAACTGGATAGTATAATACTGTAGCGTGAATGAACTGGATTGTTTCTAATCATGGCATTCAGGAACTGGATAGTTTAATGCCGTGGCGTGAAGAAACTGGTTCTTTTACAATCGTGGAATGAGGAACTGGATATTTTAATACCGTGGCATAAAGGAACTCAAAAAAAAAAACAAACGGAGAGAATTTGAAAATTAAGACCAATTTAATTCACATACAGAGTTAAAGAGAAGTTGCAGACAGACATGATCGCCGACGTGACCCGATAATACACTTGCAGAAATTCTTTTGACTGAGTGCATCGCTGATATCGTCTGTCATCTCTACACATTAAATGACTACACTTTTTAACGACGCGTCTTCGACAAAACAGACCAAATATTGATATTTGCATGGCATGTTGAAGCTAAACTTAATAATGGATGCGAATTCCGCATCAGAACCAGACAGACGTCACGTAGGCAACATTAATAAATAGTAGGAGAAAAACAGATATCGGCATTCAGGAAACACAGAACAGGACCACAACTACAACAGTAAACATTATTCTTCCTGGACCATTCTGTTCAGATTGCAGGCCGGAGATGTCGTTATGTTTACCCAGATGAAGAAAGTAATATATAAACAATCCCCCCGCGCCTGCGTAGTCCTGAAACTTTAAGAAAGCGTTTATGTTTTAGGGGGTTTGTTATCCATTATACTCGACTGGTGAGATCAAACTCAAGGCTTATCTCAGAGCTTCTTTAATCTGTGATCCGTAAATATAATCTAGGGGGTACGTGTCAAAGGTTAAGGTAGTTCCATTGCAGATGCTGCAGTAGGGAAGTGAAGTGTTAGAGACTTCATCATATTAGGTACGTTTTTTTAAAATTAGGTGTGGTGACCAGTTTTCTTCCTCGCTTCCTTTCGTCTTCCCTAATTCAAAGGCAGAGTCTGGTACCCATTTACAGCTGGAGAGACTTCAGCGTGACGCTAACAGGATTTGATCGTGCAATCCGGTAACTTGGCCGCGAGGGGAAAGCGCTCTTGCCGCTCAGCCAATCGGGTACTATTCCCATAACTTAAAAATTTGAATCTGTGACAGGTTGGCCTACACTTGCATTTATACGTATTATAATGCTACATGTAAGAATGAAACACAATAAAAGCAGAAACGACGTTTTTGCACAAAACGGAGTATAATTTTAGGTTCAGTTAGCACTCACGGCTGTGAGATGGCAAGACAGTGCAGTCCCAGAAAATAATATTGAATGCGTGTTTTGCGTGGGAAGTGTGAAGTGAATGTTGTGATTCTTGGGTTTTTTTCCATTGTTTTAGTGGAAAAGAGAGGCGTGTGAAAAAAGTCGAAAAACAGTAAAAACTGTGCAAATGTAGATAATTGTAACGTGTGGAAAAAAAGAGTTAGTCGTGTGTAAAATGGCGGGAAAAAGGAAGAAGCTGTACAAAAAGGAGGGATGTGCGGGAAGGATGAGGTTTTTTCAGATTTTTAGGATCAGATAGATAGAAATTTTTGCTAGGCAGTTTTATAGTGTTTAGGAGAACTTCGTTTTTGAGATTATCAAGACCAGCTGTTTTTTTTCTTCTGTTGGATACATTTCCTTTTGGATATTCTCACTATTTTGTTTAAGTGTAAGTAAACCATGTCATTGTGTAAATACCAGTGCTTGTCGAATGACGTTCAATAAACTCTGGTTGAATTTTCTGAATTGATGTTTGTTTTGGAACGTTACAGTTGGATCATTTAAAAACCATTATGCGATACATTGCTTATCACTAAACCTAAAAGGGTAAGAACGAACCTGGAAAGAAAAATAAACATCAGTCAAAAATCTCCATCTCAAGCGGAAGGCCTGTAGCCACTTGAACAGAAACATATAAAGGATTAGCTCTCGTCCATATAACTACCTGCGCAAGTAACTGACACGGGTAAGAATCTTTATTTCACCAGAACATTTATTAGGGGAATTATTATTCTTTCTTACAGATTCTCAATTTATATTTCATTCTGCCTATATGTAAACTAAACGATTGTTCTTTGTAATAAAAAATAGTAGTTATTTTGCGCATCAAATTGGACATCTTATTTGAAAGCATTTGTCCCACAGAAGAACATCGGTATGTCTGCGATCATGTTATTATGTGATGACGTACTTTTGTTTTGATTAGAATCGTGATTCATTATTGTCCAATGTGTGTCTGAAACAGATGTGTCTCATGTGTTAGTCACGTGGAACTTTTATATATCAGTTGTATGGTGTCTATGGATTGAACATCTACTATTTTATGAATCACCAACTTACATTGTAGTAAAATGAAATAGGACTCTCTATGAGAAATCATACGTTGTTGAAAGAGATCTTAATAAGCTTGCTGTAAGGAATATTATGTCAGTAAAATGAACATTAAACTTATGAAATGTGAACATTTGTAGCGGACATATGTTGAAGCTGCATATATATGTATATAAATCGACCATGTTTAAAATTAACAAGCATCCGTGTTTCTTTAGTTCGGTTCTTTTTTTATTTTAAGGATCATCTTCATTTCACCCTGACATTTCCACAGGTGCTCAAATCTCTTTAGATCACACAAGGATGATCTCAGCACAGTGCACGAACTCCGTAACACCGGGAGGATCCCAATGTGTGTATACAGGAATCATACATTCTATAAATATTCTTTTGTGATGGATAGGTTGCTAATTTTTTCAAATGTTGCCATGCCAGGCTGTGACGGTATTGCCTCCCCTGCTTTGCAATAGTGGTCCAACAGTGGCCAAAACTCAAGAGTATCTAATATGGGCTTCAAAGGTATCTACCTTCGCACAAGATTACTCTTGGCAGAGATGTAGATAGAAGGGTGATGGCACTTCTATTACAAAGGGAGTCTTCACAAGATATTCAGAATAAGCGAGAACAATAGTGCTTTGGCTGAGTATGTTAACTCTGTAATTCTGCCGACGCTTTTGTGAAGGATTTAAGCACTTATTACTTTCAGCTCGTTTAAGCCCCCACCCCTGATTTACTCAGTGGCATTCTATTATTCTAGTATAGCTCTCTTTAGAGTGTGTTTAGTAATTTGACTGAGACAAACATGCACTAACTTTAAAATGATTAAATCGAAGTAAATTTTGTAACATTACAAATAACAAAACTTAATAATCACTTTAGGTTTTACCAGCTGGAAAGTAATTTGAATAGTAATAGATCAAGAAACGTTATCATCACAGTCTTTATAGAATGTGTGATGTTACAAGAGGTTCAAGTGGCAGCATAGATTTGAACTTAGCGGCCAAGGACGGTTCTGCTCTTTCTTATGGGTTGGTTCTTTTCACTGCTCACGCTCGTCGCTGAACAAGGTTTTTGGGAGTATATCGTTTCCCAGAAATGTCAAGGAGAGTCTACCACGTGGGTCCTTCGCCTTAAAGCTTTGGCCACGTTCCCTTCTTGTTCCAGAGATAGTACTTTCTGCTGGTACCACAAATAACTATGGTAAAAGAATAGAACGAAACGCTCTTCTGTGTATGGCGTTTTCCACCCCGTAGTTATGGGTTCCTGTCTTCCCATACCACCTTCCCAATTAACTCAGAATTTACCCTCGATAAGAATTAAATTTAATACCTCGGGATAAAACTTTCTTTACATTTAAGTAGAATAGCTTACTTACTTAGTCGTTCCCCTTCTACCGTCAGGTATAGAGGTATGGAAGAAAGGGCGCCAGATAATCCTATCGGCTGTCTTCCTCCTGGCCTGATTCCATTCTAGTCCTCGGTCTTTCAAAGATTGTCTAATGTTGTCCTCCCAGCGGACTCTGGGTCATCCTGGGGGCTGGATCCCTGGCTCTTTGTTTCCCATGCTTGTCGTGGTAGCCGATTTTCTCCCATTCTGCAGACATGGCCAAACCATCTTAGTTGGGACTGTTCTACTTGGGTCTGCAGTGGGTGGGATTTTAGGCCTTGACGTATCGTCTGGTTGCGGACCATGTCTCTTCTTGTTTCTTCAATTACTTTCATCAGATACCTCATTTCTGAGGTTTGGATCTGGCTTTTGTGGGTTGTAGTCATTGCCCATGACTCGCATCCATATGTCAAGACTGGGACATAGGTGAAGCGGTATACAGCCATCTTCGTTTTCTTACCAACTTATCTCTTGCTGAGGAATCCTCGATTTATGGCATGAAAAAGTCTCCCAGCTACTGCTTTTCGAGTGGCCAACTCTTCTTTTGTGCCTCCCTTTCGGTCTATAATAGCTCCGAGGTATTTAAAGTGGTCGACCTGCTCCAGGACCTGTTCTCCCAGCTTAATCTGATGTCTTCTTTCTTCTCGTGATATCACCATGGATTTTGTTTTAGAGCTGCTTATGATCATCCCTCTCTTCTCCAACTCTTCCTTCCAGACCAACAGGATTTAGCAATCAGGGCAACATCATCAGCAAAAGCCAGCTCTGAAATACAGACCTGTCTCATCTTCCAATACTCCACTGAATACTTTCTTGTTCTCTCCTTACATGACTGGATAATATCGTCCATGGGGAGTATGAAAAGATAAGGTGACAGGATATCACCTTGTCTTACACCAGTGGTAGTTCTGAACTCTTCTGACTTATGGTTTGCTGTCCTCACATAATTTCTGCAAGACTTGTAGAAGCTCTGTATAGCATGAATCAGAGGTGCTGGAATGTTCTTCCTTGCCAAACAGTCCCAAAGTTTGCCCCAGGGGACCCTGTCAAACGCCTTTTCCAGATTGTAGTGAAATTGACAGAGATACAACGGTAAAATATCTCCAAAGATAACATTTAAGGATAAAAACATAATGCGTAGGCTGCGAATAGTACATGATCGCCTAGACCGCGGGTCATCATCCTCCATAATAATTGACTTGCTAGACAGGAGGGGAACGGCGGATCAAAAAGGAAAAAAATATGACTGGAAAGATTGCGTGAGACTAGAAAGGCTAAGGAGACGCAATTGGGGGGGAACGGAGAAAAGTCACGTTTCCCAAGTTGACATAAAAAGTAAGCAACTCGACAGAAGGGACCATAGATATGTTACGCCACAGTCATTTATTGGACGCTTTTGCGATACCAAGCCCTTGATTTGAATTCAGCGGCTAAACGCAGATGTTAGGAATATTACAAAAATTTAAAAAGTACTTTTTTCTTAATATTAATGTTAGGAATATAAAAATTAGCTGGCCGGATGGCCTATTCTGAGCAGTGAACTAATATGTTCTTAATTTTACAGACGGATAGATAATATTGAAGATAATGACAAAAGACAGTGTTGTTCACATCATCGACAGACTGTATTGAATCTAAAAGTGTCGCTAATTGCACAAAAAAAACACGACCGTGGGACGCAGGTGTTCAAATTTACTTAGTATGGAGGAGAGGGTTTTTGGGTGGTAGCTGTGTCTAAATATAACTTTTAACGACAAAATTTTGGAGGGGAGAGAAAGGTTGGTTCAAAAATCAAGTACATTTTGTAGAAACACAAGTAGAGACGGACAGACTAACAGATAACCATCCATACTTGACTGAAGCATGACTGAAATGACTTTATGGTAGGAAATTTGAATTTAAAATAAACCTAGGCAGTGATTGGCCACAGACAATCATATCATTAGCGCTCAGACGCGAAAGTGGGGCCATTCTTCAATAGTTGTTCAGTGATAGACACAGATTTTAAAGTGTGGTGATTTCCATATGAAAGAAAGTGTAAGAAATTTAGGGACGCCATACTATAGCCAGCAGCTCAGCTGAGTTTTGCTAGCAGTTCTGTGTTATTTATTCATAATCTGAGCTGCGAGTTTCTGTTGTCAACCAAGCAGTGACTATTCAGTTGGTGACTTTACTCGAGTGTATCTGTGCAGTACTTGTGACAGAGACCACCATTATTGCCCGCCAGCACAGAGAGGTGGGACCACCAGATTTCAGCACCAGAGCTACAACTAAAAGATGAGTGAGCCTCTGGTCTGCTGGACATTCACCAACCCCGTTTAGTTACTAATACCCTCATAAAAATTCCCACCATTTTCTGGACACTGTGTAGTCAATATAGACAGGTGTGATGAGGCCACCCCAACAGCACAAACATTAACTATCCTCCCAAGTAGATGACTACTAGAACATTTTAATAAAACTACTAGTATAGTACATATATATGTACACTATTGCATTTATGATATAATATTCCATGCATTTCTTTCATAATCTCTAAATCCTTTTAAGTTCTGGTCAACCTAAAAAATTGATCCAGAACAAAATAAATGTAATATAATTTTATCAAAAATTTTTACACACGTGAGTTAGTTCAGTGTATTTTAACATTTATTAATATTATTAGTCTTGTTAAATATCTGTGGGTATATCTATAACCTATTACACCACACTACATATCATAACCCTAGACACTTTACGTAGCCACATTCATTAAAAAAAATTAAGTGTGAGGTCGTAGTGGTAGCAAGAAAGGCCTTCTGACAATTCTCAACTACATTTTATCTCAGGAGCCTTCACAGCTGGCCTCATACAATTACATTTAGTAATATCAACATCATACAATACCATCAATACCACTACATATATTGGGGTCTTGTCCAGGGATAATTAGCCCAACAGTAATATTAGGATCTCCTGGTGGGAGAAATAAAAGTAGGGAAATAAATTGTAAAATTCCCTTTAACATTAAAAGTGTCCCTGCAGATAAAAGTTGGTGAATCTTCACAGCCAGTAATAATTAATTAGTTAACTGGTTAGTTAGAATTGGTTAGACTATAGTCATAAGAAGTACTTAGTGTATTTACTGGTTAGAGATTTATCTTGTATATTATTATATTGTCTAAAAAGTATGGCGGAGCTGGCAAAATTTAGATCAGCTGCTGTGCTCACCGCGAAGGAGATGGGAATGGATGGTCAAATTTTAATTCAATACGTAACGGCTGAATGTGATAAATATATTGAACGGGAAGAAAGGAGATTAGAAAAAGAGGCTGAAAGAAAATTGGAGTCTGACAGGTTGGTTGAAGAGAAGAAGTTAGAGGCTGAGACTAAGAGGCTGCAGATTGAGGCAGAAGAAAAACGACAGCAAAGGGAGGCAGAAGATAAAAAGGCCGAAAGGGAGGCAGAAGATAGAAGGTTGCAGAGGGAGCACGAATTACGACTAAGGGAGCTGGAATTACAAGGCCAGGCTCCTGAAAATGGTGCCAGCCCTTTTGCCTCAGATGCTACGCCCAGTCTGGGAGCCTCAAACTCAGCTATGGGGTTTCATTTAGACCATTTTGTTGAAAAAGACGATGACATAGAGGGGTACCTAGGACGTTTTGAGTTATTAGCTACTACATATGGGTTAGAGAGAGAGAGGTGGAGCTTAAAGCTATCACAGGGATTGAGAGGTACTTCTTATGAAGTATTTGCCAAAATGAACAGGGAAGACCAAGACAATTATGACATGTTAAAGCAGGCTTTGTTATTAAGGTACGAGAAGAATGGTGAATTTTATCGTAAGAAATTTAGAAATGCCAAACTGTTGTCTGGGGAGACCTACCACCAATTCTCTGCCAGACTAGAAACCTATTTGGAGAAATGGACGGCTCTGGGGAAGACCCAAGATCTTAAGGAAATGATCATGATTGAGCAATTGAGAGAGTCCATGGCTCCAGACATGAGAAAATTTCTCATGGAACAAGGTGCAGAGAAGTTGGGGGAAATTTTAAATGTTGCTGAGAGGTATCAGGCAGCTCAGGCAGAGGTAAGTGGTGCTAAAAAGAAGCACATAGACAATTTTAAAGCTCCACAGCAATTTAATAAATTTGATAATAGAGAGCAGGGAAATAAAGGTAGGACAAACTTTGAGCGGCCAAGAAATGACTATCGCGACAGAAACTCACAGTTCAATGACCAAAAGTTCAATGAAAGAAAACCGTTGAACCAAGGGAAAAGATGGT
This sequence comes from Oreohelix idahoensis, assembly GCA_024509875.1. Lineage (NCBI taxonomy): Eukaryota > Metazoa > Mollusca > Gastropoda > Stylommatophora > Oreohelicidae > Oreohelix > Oreohelix idahoensis. The sequence continues at coordinate 19,238 of JAMPIV010022966.1, read as the reverse complement.
GTAAATGGTGCAAGAGGGATAACCATAACACCGAATTTTGTAGAAGGAAACCTTCAAACATTGCTGCAATGAAGTCGGGGACGCAAAGATTAAAGGTTAATCCTAAGGAGCAACAGGAACCTTATCACCCCCCAGTTTGTGAGGATGTTATTTGTAATGGGGTCACCATAAGGTGCCTTTATGATACAGGTTTGGATTATGATTCAGTTGTGAAGTCTAGCCTAGTGGACCCAAGTCAGTATACCACAGAAACAGTGGAAATACAAGGGGCGACTAAGGACATACCACTCATGACACTTCCCATCGCAAGGATAACGGTGAAAACTCGCTATGTGGAAGGAGAAATCAGAGCAGCAGTGATAGATGAACCAATCTACCCTCTGATATTGGGGTGTAGATACGTCTTCTTGGGGAATCCCGAGAAACCTGTGATCATGGCGACAGTGCAGACCAGGTCACAGAAGAAGGAGGAAGAAGGTGAACCTATAAACGCTCATCCAGAGGAGATGAGGAAGGCGCAGGCTGAGGATAGGACACTCAAGCCCTGTTTTAAAAAATTGCCCAAATGCCACACACCTCCGAGCAAGGGGGAATATTTCATGAAGAACAAACTCTTATACAGGAAGGCCGGAACTGGAACAAATGGTCACAACCAGCTGGTTCTTCCCATTTCATATAGAGATAAAGTGATGGAACTCGGGCATGCGATTCCCTTCAGTGGTCACATGGGGATCAGCGCCACAGGACAGCGTATAGCTTGTCATTACTTCTGGCCAGGGATAACGGAGGATATAAAAAGATATGTCAAATCCTGCCCAGAATGTCAAAGGGTAGCTCCAAAGCACTGGACTGCTCCTGCAACTCTAGGGGAAATGCCCATAGTGGGAACACCTTTTGAGAGGGTTGCAGTGGATATTGTAGGACCTCTCACTCGGACCAAGAGGAGGAACAGTTACATCCTTACTCTGGTGGACACTTGTTCTATGTGGGGAGAGGCGGTAGCCCTGCCATCAATTGATTCAAAACATGTAGCAGAGGCACTACTTACAATATTTACCCGATTAGGATTCCCGCATCAAATCTTGACGGATAATGGTTCTCAGTTCAAGGGGAAACTAACGGAAGAAGTTTTTAAGCTATTTCAAGCCAGGCACTTTCATTGTAGTCCGTACCATCCACAAGGGAACGGCCAGGTAGAGAGGTTCAACGGGACTCTCATTTCTATCCTGAGAAAGCTGGCACACGAAAAACCGGATCTGTGGGATCAATTCCTGCCCGCCGCATTGTTTGCGTATCGGGAGGTACCACATAGTTCAACCGGGATGGCTCCCGCAACTCTGCTATTTGGGAGGCCAATAAAAGGTCCATTAGAAGCCCTATTAAGGACCTGGACAGATGAGAAGGCGGAAGAGACTGTTACCTCATCTTATCAATATGTGAACGAACTGACCAATCGTTTGAAAGCTGGATGGAAACTGGCAAATGATAATTTGAAGCAAGCCAGGAAGAAACATGCAGCATATTTTAATAGGAAGGCAAAGGACAGGGAACTGGCAGTCGGAGAGAAGGTGCTGCTTCTACTACCCGGAAGCCAGAATAAATTACAAATTGGTTGGCAAGGTCCATATACGGTTCTAGAGAAGGTGTCTAGAACAAACTATAAAATTGACAAAAAGGGGAAGGAAAAAGTTTATCATGTAAACCTGTTAAAGAAGTATCTGGACAGACCACTCCAGGAAAGCACCCCCTTATTGACCTTGGCTATTGCAACCCAGATGCAAAAAGAACCACTCACCTCACATGAATACCCATTACATCCTTGTGAAACAGCAGCACAGGTAAAAGTCAGTAAGCACCTGACTAAAAACCAGAGGGAGAGAGTTCAGCAAGTTCTGGAGGAACATACAGATGTATTAACAGATAAACCAGGCCATACAAATTTGCTACAGTATGACATGAAACTGGTAGACTCAAACCCAATCTGTATGAGAGCCTATTCTATTCCGTTCGCGAAGGAGAAGGCATTGAAGGAAGAAATAGAGTATTTGTTGAAGGAGGGGATTATTTCGCACAGTGAATCATCTTTTAGTTCTAGTGTCGTTTTGTTGAGAAAACCGTCTGGGGAACACAGATTGTGCATAGATTACAGGAAACTGAATGCTGTCACAGAAGGACAAGTGGATCCATTACCAGACACAAAACAGTTATTTGCCAGACTGAACAAGGCAAAATATTTTTCAAAAGTGGATCTTAGTAAAGGCTATTACCAGATCCCAGTGAAGCCTGAAGTGAGACCTTATTTGGCTTTTAGCACTTCGGATGGACATTATGAATTCAATATGCTACCATTCGGACTGAAAAATGCTCCGAGTGTGTTTTCAAGGATGATGCGAAAATTGTTGGATCCCCTGAATAACCCATGTATCACGAATTTCATGGATGATATTCTCGTCGCCACCGAGACATTTGAAGAACACATTGAAGCTCTGGAGATGTTGTTTGATAGACTTCGGGAGGCGAATTTAACTGCTAGGCCAACAAAATGTTGTATTGGATGCAAAGAGTTGGAATTCTTGGGACACACTGTATATCAGGGTAATATGACCCCTGATCCTAAGAACTTGGAAAAACTGCAGAGAGCACCTAGGCCGCAAACAAAAAAGGACGTGCGATCATTCGTGTCGTTATGCGGATTTTATCAGAAATACATCAAGAATTTTAACGCTATTTGTGCTCCTCTGACTGATCTGACTCGCAAGGGACTTCCAGATAAAATTATTTGGACTGCACAATGTGAACTAGCGTTCCAAGAGTTAAAGGAAAAACTCACTAGCAAGCCTATTCTCAAACTGCCTGATTTGACACAGGACTTTGTCTTAAGAACCGATGCAAGTAATGTAGGACTAGGAGGGGCTTTGTTGCAAAGATCATCTTCACCTGATGGGGAACTGAAACCAGTCGCTTATGCAAGCCGCAAATTGAATAAGGCGGAACAAGGATACTCCACAAGCGAAAAGGAATGTTTAGCATTAATCTGGGCAATAAAGAAGTTTCAAATCTATCTGTATGGTAGGACATTTGTGGTGGAGACGGACCATCAGCCTCTCGTGTTCTTGTCTCAGGCTAAGCATGGAAACGCAAGATTGCTGAGGTGGTCTTTATTGCTTCAACCTTATCAGTTCAGTATCCAATATATCCCAGGCAAATTGAATGTCGGTGCAGATTTCCTCAGTCGGCACCCCTGTGATCAAAATTAGAGTAGTGGCAGACGTGAGGAGTAATTTTACCTATGTGTATCGCTGGTTTTGGAACTTGCCATAGGCATGTTTTCAAGTGGGGAGATGTGTAGTGAAATTGACAGAGATACAACGGTAAAATATCTCCAAAGATAACATTTAAGGATAAAAACATAATGCGTAGGCTGCGAATAGTACATGATCGCCTAGACCGCGGGTCATCATCCTCCATAATAATTGACTTGCTAGACAGGAGGGGAACGGCGGATCAAAAAGGAAAAAAATATGACTGGAAAGATTGCGTGAGACTAGAAAGGCTAAGAAGACGCAATTGGGGGGGAAACGGAGAAAAGTCACGTTTCCCAAGTTGACATAAAAAGTAAGCAACTCGACAGAAGGGACCATAGATATGTTACGCCACAGTCATTTATTGGACGCTTTTGCGATACCAAGCCCTTGATTTGAATTCAGCGGCTAAACGCAGATGTTAGGAATATTACAAAAATTTAAAAAGTACTTTTTTCTTAATATTAATGTTAGGAATATAAAAATTAGCTGGCCGGATGGCCTATTCTGAGCAGTGAACTAATATGTTCTTAATTTTACAGACGGATAGATAATATTGAAGATAATGACAAAAGACAGTGTTGTTCACATCATCGACAGACTGTATTGAATCTAAAAGTGTCGCTAATTGCACAAAAAAACACGACCGTGGGACGCAGGTGTTCAAATTTACTTAGTATGGAGGAGAGGGTTTTTGGGTGGTAGCTGTGTCTAAATATAACTTTTAACGACAAAATTTTGGAGGGGAGAGAAAGGTTGGTTCAAAAATCAAGTACATTTTGTAGAAACACAAGTAGAGACGGACAGACTAACAGATAACCATCCATACTTGACTGAAGCATGACTGAAATGACTTTATGGTAGGAAATTTGAATTTAAAATAAACCTAGGCAGTGATTGGCCACAGACAATCATATCATTAGCGCTCAGACGCGAAAGTGGGGCCATTCTTCAATAGTTGTTCAGTGATAGACACAGATTTTAAAGTGTGGTGATTTCCATATGAAAGAAAGTGTAAGAAATTTAGGGACGCCATACTATAGCCAGCAGCTCAGCTGAGTTTTGCTAGCAGTTCTGTGTTATTTATTCATAATCTGAGCTGCGAGTTTCTGTTGTCAACCAAGCAGTGACTATTCAGTTGGTGACTTTACTCGAGTGTATCTGTGCAGTACTTGTGACAGAGACCACCATTATTGCCCGCCAGCACAGAGAGGTGGGACCACCAGATTTCAGCACCAGAGCTACAACTAAAAGATGAGTGAGCCTCTGGTCTGCTGGACATTCACCAACCCCGTTTAGTTACTAATACCCTCATAAAAATTCCCACCATTTTCTGGACACTGTGTAGTCAATATAGACAGGTGTGATGAGGCCACCCCAACAGCACAAACATTAACTATCCTCCCAAGTAGATGACTACTAGAACATTTTAATAAAACTACTAGTATAGTACATATATATGTACACTATTGCATTTATGATATAATATTCCATGCATTTCTTTCATAATCTCTAAATCCTTTTAAGTTCTGGTCAACCTAAAAAATTGATCCAGAACAAAATAAATGTAATATAATTTTATCAAAAATTTTACACACGTGAGTTAGTTCAGTGTATTTTAACATTTATTAATATTATTAGTCTTGTTAAATATCTGTGGGTATATCTATAACCTATTACACCACACTACATATCATAACCCTAGACACTTTACGTAGCCACATTCATTAAAAAAAATTAAGTGTGAGGTCGTAGTGGTAGCAAGAAAGGCCTTCTGACAATTCTCAACTACATTTTATCTCAGGAGCCTTCACAGCTGGCCTCATACAATTACATTTAGTAATATCAACATCATACAATACCATCAATACCACTACACAGATATATGAAACAAAGATGGATCTAACTCTTATACTCAAGCTCCTTTTCACTCAGCTGTATGAGTGTGAAGATTAGGTCTTGAGTACTTTGGTTTGCTTTGAATCCGCACTGAACTTCATCCAATTGTGGCTCAGCTACGCGTCGGAGTCTCTGCTCTAGGATTCTAGAGTAGATTTTACCAGGGACACTGAGAAGGGATACGCCTCTATGGTTTCCACATTGTCGATTGTCACCCTTTTTGAAAATTGGTGTTATGATGGCAATCTCCCAATTCTTTGGTATGTTCTTGTTGCTACACGCTGCCTGTAGGACCCTTAAGAGTAATAGGTCGCCTGATGCTCCCATGTACTTAACCATTTCTGGTGTTATACCATCATGGCCTGCTGTGTGCTCATCTTGATTTTCTCCAGTGCTGCCTTCAGTTCTTCCATCTTTATGTCATCTTCACCGTCATTGGTATTCTCTTCTGTGCTAGTGGTTATCATTTCTGATGCTTCACCATGCTCACCATACAGGAGTTCTGAGAAATATTCTTTCCATCTTTCCATTACTTCCTACGGGGCAGTAAGCAATTTGCATTGCTTGTCCTTTATAAATTTGAGAGGGCATTGTTTTTCCTTCCTCTTGTTCTTTAGGGTCTTATAGAACAATTTCTGGTTTTCTTGCGCATATTTTTCTAGCTTTTCTCCAAAGTCTTCCCAGGACTTCTGTTTTGCTGCTAGCACCTTGTTCTTTGCTTCTGTTCTGAGTGTCACATATTCTATATATTTCTCCATTTGTCCTGTTGTGTTTTTAGCTCCTAAGTATTGTTTCCATGCCATTTATTCTCTCCTATTGTCTCTTTATCTTCCTCTGTCCACCAAAGGTGTAATCTTGTTCCCAAGTCGGACTTCACCACATGCTTCTGCAGCAGGTGTCTTTATGATGTCCTTGAATTTAAGCCAGAGGGTTTCCAAGTCATCAGGTTGTTCTTCTGTGTTGCTCACCGCTGCAGCAATAAGCCCCTGATATCTGATCTTAATTTCTGGCTCTCTCAGCTTGTAGGTCTTAATGCTCATTTCTCCCGTTCGTTTATTTAGTTTCTTGCGTGATGTTGGGCAGTTCCTAGGCTGAGCAACGCTTTCAGTTGTTCTACGCGTATTTATTGTAAGCAGGTAGTGATCACTTTCAATCTCTGGCCCCCTCCTGACTTTAGCATCCCGGACATATCTGAATGAGCTCCTCCTAATAATGGTATAGTCGATCACTCACTTCTCATTCTTTGTTGGTTCACATCTAGTGCATGCATGTATGCGCTTAAGGGGGAACTTTGTGTTTGTAATGATCAGATTCTGCTCACTGCAGAATCTAAGGAGCCGCTTTCCATTGTCATTGAGAATATCTTCTCCATTTCTTCCGATAACTCCACCCCATCTAGCATGGTCATTTCCAACTCTGGCATTGAAATCTCCGAGCATGATAATTTCATCGATGCAGTCATCCACTGTCCTTTGAAGCAGCTCGAAGAATTCCTCCTTGACCTCTGCTCTCTCATCCTCATTTGGCCCATACACTATGACCAGGTTGACTATGTATTCTCCTTCTTTTAGTTTTACAACCATGATGCGCTTCGAGACAAAGTTCCATCCCTTGATACTATCTTTTGGTTTCTGGCCACAATGCAACCCACGCCCCCTTTAGCTCTTTCAGATGTGGGTACACCACTGTAGAGCAGCGTGTTGCCATTGAGATCCATGACTCCTTGTCCTTTTTTCTGTGTTTCCGTTAAAGCCAGGATTTCTAGTTTTGCTTTCCTCATCTCTTCCACCAGCTCCTCTTCTTTCCCATTTATACTTCTCGTGTTCCAAGTTCCATAAGTCGTAGTCCGTAGTCCGTTCCAGTTCGTCGCCTTTGGAATCAGTCCGGTTTTCTCTCTTGTAGTTCTCGTAATCAAAAGTTTAAAGCAAACAGGTGATTTGCCTGTTGTGCCTTTGCTTGGTGGAGGGGCTGCCTCCTTATGGCCTCCACGCAGGCCGCCCTCCTCCTTTCTCAGCCGGGCTTTCATAGTTACTTTATATTTAAATGAAAAGGTTAATAATATAGATAGAGTCTGTTTTCATATACATCTCCACTGATTGAAAAGTGATCACAATATAATTTGAATATGTTTTCATTTATGTTTTACACTGATTGAAAAGTTTGAAACTTCCATTACTTTAAAATGAATATTTTCACATAGACATTTACACTGGTTTAAAGCTTGAAAACTTAAATTAATTTTAAAGTAAATATGTTTATATGGACATTTACACTGCTTTGAAATTGTAAGTATTATACTTAGAATGTACATCATTTCTTTCATCTTTCCCTCCCTGCTCCATAGGGAACCTGGTACTACTTTATGCTTTTAGTACTCGTTACGAAACTATCAATAAAGCAATCACCAGCACGTGCAGTGGTGGTTCATGAATCATCATTCTACACGCTGACCTTACCAGCCTCAAATGATTTTGACATACAATAGCGATTTTCACAAATTAAACTTTACATGGTAATTTATACATGTATATATGTTAGTTCCCATGTTAGTAATAAAATATGAAATGTAAATCACAACTTACGCCAATCCGGACTCACAGACTTTTTGCTCAGATGAATATAAGAGACTTGAATCGGCCTCTTACACGCATCTGGGGTGTCTTTAATTTAATTAATTCCCTCTCTGACTTCCTGTGTGGTCCTTCAGTTTCCTGAGTCCCGGTTTCCTTATTTAAAATGTTAGAGATTTCCCGGGCTATATTGTAAGTCCTGACAAATACTCCAATAAAATGTGTCCGGTATTTTAAGAAGGAATTCTGAATTCTAATTCTTCACTGTAGCAGTCTGGTGTCTTGGCGAGCAATTTCTCAAGTGACATAGCTTGAGAAAATGGTCAGATTATATTCCCTGCCTTCTCACGCCTTCGTTTGTTATGAGCTATCAAAAAACATATCAATCATATTCAAACAGGCGGGTTATGTGGTAATTTCAAAATATTCCGACATCGGATAATTTTGAACGTAAGGCAGAGGTCAACTCTCCCATACATGGTAATAAGATGTCCTATGCCCTTGTGTACAAACTTCCAAATACACCGGAAAGCGTATATGACCATGTGTTCGAGATGAAGCAATCTTACTTTTATCTAAAGTAATCTTGTCATCCATGTCTGTCTGTAAGTTGTCTCCCCTTTTCCAAGCTTTGGTGATGCGTACGCCCATGTCTTATCGGTGATTACGCCGATAGCGCTGGCTGATGTACATGTTAATCTGCCGCGCCTATAGCTAACAAATCTGGGCAGCGCTAAGCAGATGTGATTATTATCACCTACAGGGAGTGTCAAGCGATTCGACAATACTCAAATATCTGCTACTTAGCAGAAAAATAACGAAGAAAGAAAGAAAGAAAAGTGCAATAATTGACAGCACATAATAAAAATCAGTATCACAAATGTACCGATACAGCTGGAGTGAAACAAAGATCGATAGGGGCCGCTCCATTCTGTTAAACAGGCAGTGGCCATTTGGCCTACAGCATCCATCCGTTTATTATCCATTCATCCCTCTATCCTCCATCTATCCATCAATTTATCCATTCACCATTTATTCATCCGTGCGTCCAACCACCATCCATCCATCTACCATCCATCCATCCTTCTATCTGTCTATCCGTAATTCTGGTTATCTATCTAGTCTGTCTCTTTGCCCGCCTCTGGGCCTGCCTGTCTGTTTCTATACCCATCTTTGTGTTGGATGTCGGTCTGTGTGTCTGCCTTCATATCTAGTCTGTCTATCTCTTTGCCTGCCTCGGTGCCTGCCTGCCTGTTCCTGACGCCCTGTCTATTATATATTTATTATTTATATACTTAACCAGCTCTCCATTATCATGAAGCAAATCCCAAAATTTATTTCTGGCTCACAGACGTATGAACTCTCTGAGGGAGATGGTATGCGTGCGTTGCGCTAACAACTTTATCATTAGTGACATAAATACACCCGGACTGTATCAATTAACCAGTTCATTATTATTACCCTAAAGTTCCCGATAGAGCATGTGACTTTAATCATTTCACATCAACCCATATGTACAGTGTCTTCCTTCCAAGTTCACTCCCTGTTTTCTCTGTCATTGTAACGTCTGTCTTCAGTGCGTTTCTCCTTTTATTGTTGTTCTCCATAAACAGTTTGAAGGAAAATATATCAAGATTCTTTCGGAAGAAACGTTCTACAAGATGTCGAATCATATATATATATATATAAACACTGTTGGAGGGTCAAACAATGACATCAAATTTGTTATTGTTATTGTTGAACAGAATCGACATCATTGCACTCCGGACAAACCCATAGGTGCTCTGTCTCCCTCAGCATATGTCGAAGAGTGTGAATGCTAATTGTTTCTGTAGCTCACTGGTTGTAAACACGACGGATTCATCCTCCCATACGTCCACCTCTGCTAGTCTGATGTTAAATGTTGTCACAGAATTATTTTTGGGTCGATCTCTGCTTCAATACGGCCGTATACTGGACATTTGTTGTACTGACTATTTACGTGATTTTCCATGGTTGGCACCTCTTTCTTTCTCTGCTGTGTAGCAGATATTTTGTATTTTCAAACATTCTTACACTCCTCGCACTGATATGTCGTCATGTCTGTTTGTCACTCGTCCCTCCCTGCTTTGCAAGGAACGGCTGAGATAATATTAATCGACAACCATGTTGGTTAATCTCGGAAGTGGTCGATATCAGAGTACAGATTAACACAAAAATCGCCCAGCGTATTTGTTTAATCGCTGATAAGGCCAGGGTGCGTTATCTGCCAAGATGGTAAAGAGACGGATCGTGTATGCTCAAGCGACAGATAACGAGATTACTCGTCTGTGAGACACATTTTGGACAGACATGCATGACATCATCGTTTCCGGCACGTCTTGTTACAAAGACATCATTTTAGATTAAAGTAATAATACTTTATTTGTAAACATTGCCAAGAGAGGATCAGATGTTTTCATTCCATATATGGGAGACGTGACCTTTTGCATCACGCATATTATATCAGGTGGAAATAATTTTGAAATTACCCCACACAACACTCATATTTGAAACGATTGAAGCTTTCTTAGCATCGTAACAAAACAAATGCAGTGGAGGAAGGGCCATATAACCTGACCATTTCGCAGTTTTAATACACTGTGAGGATCGCTTGCCAAGACGAAACCAGACTGCCAGAAGTTAGAATTCAGAATTCCATTTATCTGACCGGACTTTGTGGAACATCTTGAAGGACTTAAAGAGCCCAGGAAAACCATTTTAATAAGGAACCGGAGTCTGAGGAAACTGAAACACTGAGTCATAGAGGGAATCTAGTGTTAAAATAACACCACAGACACGTGAAAAAAGGGCATCTGCCAGTGCCTTAAACCTACTTCTCTGAGCAAACAGTCTGTGAGCCAAGATTGGCGTAAGTTGTACTTTTTACATTTTATATTTTTCATTACTAACATGTGAACTAATATGTATATGTTGCCATGGGAATATTAATTTGTGAAAAGTGCTAGTGAATGTCCAAGTCATTTGAAGCTGACAACCTCAGCGTATAGAATGATGAATTCGTGAACCACCACTGCAAGTGCTGGTGACTGCTTTATTGCTAGTTTCTTACAGAGAACTAAAAGCATAGGTAGTCCCAAGTTCCATATGGAACAGGGAGGGAAAGATGAAAGAAATGATGAACATTCTAATTATAATATCTACATTTTCACACCAGTGTAAATGTCTGTGTAAACATATTCTCTTTAAAATTAATGAATGTTTCAAAGCTTTTCAATCAGTGTAGATGTAAATAAAAACGTATTCAATCTATACTATTAACCTTTTCATGTGAAAGTAAATATAAAGCTATTCAATTTAAATGTAAAGAAAGTTGTCTCTTGAGGTATTAAGCTTAATTCTCACCGAGAGTAAATTCTGAGGTAGACGAGATGGTGAAATAGGAATAGAAAGACACATAAGCATGTGTCGGGAAACGCAATACGCATTTTGTTTCTATTCTTTTACCATAGTTGTTGGTGGTACCAGTTGAGGGTACTATCTCTGGAACAAGAAGGGAAAAATGGCCTTAGCTTTAAGACGAGAGACCAACTTCGTAGACACTCCCTGACACTTTTGGGAACGTGATGCACCCTACAACCTTGACCGGCAACAAGCGTGATCAGTCTACCAAGAACCAACCCATCAGAAGGAGCAGAACCGTCACTGACAGCTAAGTATCCCCTAACAGCTGCCACGTGATCTCCTTTAAACACTTATATTCCATCAAAACAGTGATGATAAACATTTTATTTATAAATAATTATTCATTTCTTTAAATCCTTGTTAAAACTTAAATGACTGTTAAATCTGTTATTTGTAAATATACAAATTTATCTTCGATTTAATCATTTTGAATGTACTGCATGTTTCCTCAGTCAATTTACTAAATACACTCTAAACAGAGCTATACCAGAAAAATAAGAATTCCACTGAGTAAATCCGGGTGGGGGTTTGAACGAGCTAACATTAATAATTGCATAATTCTTCAGGAAAGGCGGCGGATCAGATAAATGTTAACAATTGCCCTGCCAGTGCAGCATTGTTCTTGACTTCTGAAATATCTTATGAACACTCCATTGAGATAGAAGCATCATTATCCTTCTATCTACAACTCTGCCAAGAGTAATCTTGCGCGAAGGTAGACACCTTTGAAGACTCATATTAGATACTGTAAAGGGCAATTTTTACTATCTTGCAATATAATACATTTATATACTTATTATGTTCGCAAATATTTTGTAATCAAAGTATTTCCTTTTTAAGTGCTTAAGGAGAAGTCATTTTTGAGTTACTTCCCTTGAAAGTAGTTCCGTCATCTTCGATCGGACTCCGCGGACGAGTCTAGGCCTACTGCGATTTATTCTTTGGCTGGGTAGGAATAGATTGTTCTTGCTTCAGTATATCTATGGCCTGAATTTATACGTAGTGTTTGTATGAGTAGGACGAGTCTGTCTTATATATGGATATCTTTACATTTCTAAGTCGAACTATGTTGGTTGTGGCTAGAAAAGGTCAAAGGCTATGCAGCGGAAGTATCGCTGGCAAGGGGTGTGATTCATGGCTGTCATCCTGTCTGGATGTAGAATTTTGTGGTAGCAGGCCTATCGCCGAAAAAAGTGATCTATAAGTCAATGGGGAAAAGTGATAGTCATTTAGACATGTTGTATGTACTTTACCCCAGTGTTTATTCTCTTTTGCCAAGGAATGGCAAAGTTATATTTCGCATAGAAAGGTAAAACCACAATTTATTATGAACTTGGGCTTCGCCATCGTTGTCGATAAACAGATGCACAGTGGTACTTTTGAAAAGAATATTTATTCAAAGGAAGACGACATTCCTATGTATCAACACTAGATTGTATGATATTATTCAATTACCTCTATGAGAGAAGTCATGAAGAAATGAGGACATTTAACGAATGACCAATTTTGGTCTGGGTCCTATAGTGAGTGAAACTCACGAGAGAAGAACAGCCATGTTGAAATTCATATACTTTGTATTTATCGAGTGAGAAAAAGGGATGCCTGTACTATCGCTCGATGAACCAAGAGATCACTGCTACATGTGAGAACCCATGTCTGGGATTCCTATATCTTTATGGAAAATATATATATTGAACTTTACGTGAAGGGATATTCACTAGACGAGGTTAGGTCTAGGATCCTTCCTATATATTGGTTATGGTCTGACGTGCCCAGTCAGTAAAGCCAGATGATTTACATGATGGAACTCTGAATGCTTATTTACGAATGCTCCATTATGATATTTGCCAAGCATGAATGCTAACTTAAGATGATATTCCTGTGATCAACATTATGCTGTCTATGTCGACATTTGTTCCTGTAACCATACACGTACTGTCCAAGTGTGCGTCCCATTAAATGTTATAAAAAGACCACCGTAGTTCCAGTACTTCTTGAATTCGAACAGTGTGAGTATGAGTGATGTACTACCAACCTGTCAACTCTATCGAATCATTCTACCATTCGCGTACTGACATTCAGATACACACTCATTGTTTACACTCACATTCTTGTCGGAGCCTCATCACGTTCCAGGACAAGATGACCTGTATGACCAAAACTGTGCTGGGTTTAATGAGTTGACAATCGTTACACTTTACTACACCAGTCCCAACATCTACATTTATCAACTGGTGGACATTCACGTCATTTAACAAATAAAGCGTGATTCAACAACTAGTAGCCAGTATGAGTTAACTAAACAGAGTTTAACAACTGGTGTGCCAGCTTCCTGGGTCAACCTGCACAGTGACCATATTGAGAAGTAAACTACTGAGACCAGACCGTTCCTTGGGGTCTGTTACGACACACAAATACATCAGCAGTACAACTTTACAGTGATGTCAGCGTGACCTGTCCTGTCGAGAGTATGCAGTAACTAGGTCAGCGTTTGTTGACATTTGGTTCGTTGGACATTTGCCATACAACTGACAGTGTTACACAGCAAGCTTGGTTGAAACATAGAACATTACACATCAGGACTGGAGAATATTTGACAGTGTTTGCGAAAGGAAGTGTTATTGAACTGAGAAGTCCTACATCGATTGTTATCATTCACATCAACGATGGAGCTTCTATTTCTGTGTTGAATTTAAAATAATTAGACCAGAAGTATTTGTTTAATAAAGTACCACAGTACTGTACTATTAGGCAGTGTAACTGAGCCTTCTTTACAACACATTCTTTCTGCAACACTCTATTTACATCATATTGCCATACTATTTATGCAATTATGTATTTATGTTTAAATATTTATATGTGATATTTGTTTGTATCCAGCGGGTTGTTGTTTTCGTTGGGCGGTGTCACACAACAGAGTATCCCACGTAATAGAGGGTCTGATGTGTGCGTTTCTATAGGTGCAATTTTCTTGATTGAAAATTTGCTGCGACAGCTGTTGCTATTAGTGTTAGCTGTGAAGACTGTACTCATTGTTGTTTTTGTAATATTCCTCTGTTCTTTAGTTTGTTTTGATTTGTTTGTAATTTGTTGGTCTACCCTATTCTATCTTTCAGTTCTATTCTCAATTTATATTTATATACTGTGGCGTTATTTGTATTTGTTATCCTCTTGCGGTTTATCTTTTATTGTTTTCCCATTTCATTTATTTCATTTCCGCAAATGTTTTCATGTTCTCCTGTATAACTGTTTTGTTTTGTGCCTGATCGACATACACTATTTGAAATATAGTTGATCATATAAATTGATGTACAAGAATCAACTGATAGTTAATTGCTATTACTAAAGGTACACAGTTGATGATATAAAACACTATTTCTGGTGCACTGCACTTATATTATAGAGTGAACCAGCAACTTATAGCTGTTATTATATAAGGATTTATACAAGACCTTTGTAAGGCTTGTTTCCCACAGTGATTGGGATAGTTAAGTACTATTTTCCACAGGTTACAAAGTTATCATATAAAGTCTTTGATTAAGACTAAGAAAGTGAATTTATTTACTTTTCCAAATTACTGATCTTATTAGACAAGATGTCTATTTTAGATTATTTTATCACACAAGGCAAGGTTCTTGATAAGACTGGTCAGCAATTAGAAGAATGGGCAGTTGCTCAATATGACAAAGCTTTAGCTGCAGAAGAGAGAAAAGCATTGATTGAAGAAAAGAAATTAGCAGCTGAGGAGAAAAGATTAGAAGCTGAGGAAAAAAAATTACAAAGAGACTATGAACAAAAGAAATTGCAGATACAGACTGATGAAAAAAGATTCCAGATGGAAATGGAAAAAGAGAAAAGAAAAGATGAAGCTGCTGCAGAAGAGAGAAAATTACAAGCTGAAGCTCAAGAGAAAAAAGCAATAAGAGAACATGAACACCAAAAAGAACTTTTAGCATTTGAGTTAGAAAAGTTAAAGTTAACAAACATAAGTGATGGTAATCAAGCATCTGGTGGTAATGGTAAACCCTTTACTTACAAGGTCAAGGT
The DNA here is from genome assembly GCA_024509875.1 of Oreohelix idahoensis. Taxonomy (NCBI): domain Eukaryota; kingdom Metazoa; phylum Mollusca; class Gastropoda; order Stylommatophora; family Oreohelicidae; genus Oreohelix; species Oreohelix idahoensis. The sequence continues at coordinate 3,976 of JAMPIV010022966.1, read as the reverse complement.
ACCAGCGTTCAACCCTTCCAGTGATGACATAACATTCTGGCTAAATAGATTTGAACGCTCGTGTCGAGCACATAATGTGGACAAATCACAATATGCTAACCAGTTATCAGGAAATCTGAAAGGTGATTCTCTGACTAGTTTAAGTTTGGTTGAAGAGGCTGACAAAGATAACTATGATGTTATTAGGGCAGCCTTATTAAAGAAGTATCAGTTGTCTGAAGAGGGTTATCGGAAGTTGTTTAAGACAATGGTGCCTGAGGCAGGTGTAGAATTCTCAGAATTCATTGCAAGGACACGTCTTACATTTGATCGTTGGATTGAGCTATCCAAAACAGAAAAGACTTATGAAGCCCTTATGGCCTTGATACTCAGAGACAAGATTATGTCAAGTATAAATAAACCCTTCCTCGAATTCTTACATGAGCGTAAACCTAAGTCTCTAAAAGAAATGGAACAGTATTGTACCCAATACGTCACTGCACATCCGGACGTAGCTATTAGCAACAGTAAGGTTAAAGAAGGTATGCCAGTTGCTTCTGCAACACCATACAACCCTAATCACTCTCACAAATTCCAAGGACCTCAAAATAAGTTTAATAAAAAAGGTAACTATTACAGTTATCAGAACCAAGGTAACCAATCATTTCAGGGTTCTTCTTCGAATACCTGGAGAAGAGCTGACAGCCCTCGATTCAGGGGTGGTCATAATTACAGGAACTTTCGCAAAGGAAGTCATTCTAGAAACTATCCAAGTTTTCCTTCATGGAGACAACAAGATCATAATTACCGAGATACTCATTATAATGAATATGATGATAGTAACCAAAGGAGCTATGATTCAAACCCGAGTAGAGGTTATAATAGTGGAAACAATGATAAGTACAGAGGCAATAATAACAGAGGTAGAGCACAATTCAAAAAACATAAAGCTCATTACCAGGCGAACTCTGCACAGCAAGAGTCCCACGAAGCCTATAAACAAAATAAAGATAATGATGACTCTAATAATATGGCATGTGCCGCTTTTGATTTTGGGAGAGCATCTCAGTGCCCCCAATGCAAAACATTATTTGAGCCAACCACAGTGTCTACTTTAAGCTGTGGGCATCCTCTTCCCGCTCTTCCTGCGTCAATCGCGCATGATGGGAGAGGTTCTCTTGTCTTACACAAAGGTTTAGTAAATGACAATCCAGTCTCAGTACTTTTTGATTCTGGATGCACAACTATTGGGGTTAGGCAGTCACTCATAGATCCTTCTCATTCTACAGGCAAAGTAGTCAAATGCGTAACATTTGGCGGCACCATAGAGAAATACTCTACCGCTATCAGCAGAGTTAAACACAAGCAAAACCAGAAGTTCCAAAGCCAAGGCTCAAGAAGTGTACACAGAAGTAAACAAAGAAGTAAAAAGAAGTATCAAAAGAGACAAGAGGAAGTATATTGAGGAGTTGGCAAGAGAGGCAGAAGATGCTGCAGCCAAAGGAAATATGAGAGAACTGTATAGCAGCACAAAGAAGCTAACAGGGAAATACAAGCAAACAAGTTGCCTCATAAAAGATAAGAATGGGAAACTGCTCAGCAATATACAAGAGCAAATGAAGAGGTGGACAGAATATTTTGGGGACCTTCTCAATAGACCAGCTCCACAAAACCCGCCGGACATCCAGCCAGCAGAAGAAGAGCTACAAATTAACGGTGAAAGACCAACGAAGGAAGAAATAAAGAAAGCCATAAAGCTTCTAAGAGATGGAAAAGCGTCTGGACCTGATGGCATTCCAGCAGAAGCCATCAAAGCAGATATCGACACGGCTACAGAGATGTTATATAAATTACTTGGTAAAGTCTGGGAAAAAGAAGAGATACCAGCAGAATGGAAGGAAGGATATCTGGTTAAGTTGCCTAAGAAGGGAAATCTACAAGAGTGCACAAATTATAGAGGAATAATGTTACTATCAGTGCCAGAAAAGGTATTGAACAGGATTATCCTTGAGAGATTAAAGGAGTCCATAGACAAGAAATTGAGAGACGAACAAGCAGGTTTTCGACAAAACAGATCATGTACAGACCAGATAGCCACTTTGAGAATAATAGTTGAACAAAGTCTGGAATGGAATTCACCACTATACATCGGATTTGTGGACTACGAAAAAGCATTTGACAGTGTGGACAGAGAATCACTTTGGAAATTGATGAGGCATTATGGAGTTCCCCTGAAGATCATTAATTTAATAAAGAAACCTATGAAGACATGACATGCAGAGTTCTTCATGAAGGACAGCTTACAGAACCATTTGGGATAAGAACAGGAGTGCGACAGGGATGCCTCTTGTCTCCATTTCTTTTCTTGCTGGCAATAGATTGGGTTATGAGATCATCGACAACACACAACAGAAATGGAATCCAGTGGACTCTGACTAAGCAGTTGGATGATCTGGATTTTGCTGATGATTTGGCTCTCCTGTCCCATAACCGTAATCAGATGCAGGACAAATTGAAAACACTCGATGAGAGGTCACAGCAATTGGGTCTGAAAATACACAGGGAAAAGACAAAAATAATGCGAATAAATGCAGGTAATGAAAACAGGGTTGAACTTGAAGAAAACCCAATACAAGATGTAGAATCATACACATATCTTGGCAGTAATATAGATAAAGTTGGAGGGACAGACAGCGATATCAAAATAAGAATACAAAAGGCAAGAGGAGCTTTCATTGCATTGGGAAATATATGGAGATCAAGAGAAATAGGATCCAACACGAAAATAAGAATCTTCAACTCAAATGTGAAGTCAGTCCTATTGTATGGCTCAGAGACATGGAGAACAACAAAGACAAAAACCAAAAAGCTACAGACTTTCATAAATGGGTGCTTGCGTAGAATAGAGGGATTAAAATGGTATGACAAGGTTACCAATGTGGAACTGATGACAAGAACTGGACAAGTGCCAGTGGAACAAGAGATGAGAAGAAGACGATGGCGATGGATAGGACACACACTGAGGAAGCCTGTTGATAGCATTACAAGGCAGTCCTTGTTCTGGAACCCCCAGGGCAAGAGAGGCAGAGGAAGACCAAGAAGTACATGGAGAAGAGAGTTGGAAACAGAGGTGAAAATGATGAGGAGAACATGGAAAGAACTTGAGATGATGGCACGGGACAGGAGGACTTGGCATGTGTTTGTTGAAGGCCTATGCTCCTTTGGGAGTGGAGGGTTATGAATGAATGAATCATTAGGATTGCTACTCCTTTCTTCACAGGAGATGTACACGCATGTCTTTTGCCGAATCCGATCGCTGATCTTATCATCGGTCGCATTCACGGAGTCAAAGAATGCACTCCGGAGCAAATTTCCGTTTGGGAAAATCAAAATATGCAATCTGCTAATGCGGTAGTCACTAGAGCTCAAGCTCTCAATATGCCTGAAACTTCATCTGTTGAAGATAATGAAGTGCATAACCAAGATGATCCCTTGGTAATTTCTCGTGACTCGTTTATAAAACAAGAAGAAGAAGATCCGACTCTTAAGAAATTCTTCACTCTTGTAACGAAAGGTGATCCGAATAAAGATTCAAATTGTAAATCTTGGATTACAATGAAGAATGGCGTACTTGTACGTATGGTGCAAGACTCCACTAAGTCAAGTCATTCTCAGATTCTTGTACCCAAGAATTTGAGAGTTAAGATCTTACAACATGCACACGACTCTCAGTGTGCTGGTCACATGGGTTTTTCCCGTACAAAGTCAAGAGTTCTTGCGGCTTTCTTTTGGCCTTTTGTGAACAAGGACATACGGATCTATTGTCGATCCTGTAAAGTATGTCAAGAAGTCAAATCTAAAGGTCCTCGTCATGCTGCGCCTATTCAGGCTGCAGATATTCCTATTCGTCCATTCCAGAAAATGGCGATAGACATCATTGGTCCATTCAAGATCAAATCTGCTAGAGGACATCAGTTTATCTTAACGTGTGTAGACA